>JAGDQP010023072.1:0-29643 GCA_022664845.1 Lepisma saccharinum | reverse complement strand
AATCCGTTTTAATGCCTTCCTGTCCCTATCGGACAGGATTGTCTTTCGACCACTGTTGTGTTTTGCAGACGTTGTTTGCCCATGCATTGTGTATGCCCTCGTGACATTGGACACAGTGCCTGTCGATACCCCCACAATGGTCGCCACTGTTGTCACTGAAGCTCCAACCAGATGGGCACCAACGATCATGCCTCTTTTGAAGTGTGTCAGGTCGCCCATTTTACCGCACCACTTGCACACCACGACACTCACAGGTGAACTGGGTATTGCTGACGGAAGAGGAAGGTCCACATGACACATTGAAAACAAAACACGATCGGCAACCGCAACACGTGGTGTACAGTGGCGGGCCACACTTACGTGTCATGTATGACGTGTTTTTTAGATTTTTTGTCCAACCCCTGTATATATATCTGAAAATAGGATGGTTGTTTGAAATTGGACAAGACTGATATTTTCATTAAAATATACAGCATGCACGTAAATATTTTATTTTGAACTATCAAGTCACTTAGCCTTACAAAATAATTATTATGTGTAATAAAGTTTACAATTATATTATCTGGTGTAGTAAAAAGTAATCCATCATTTTTGCATGATATTGAAGGCTTGACTTACCATAGTTAGAATGGTCAGATTTAGGTCACATATGCGCCGTTTTGTTCGATAACGTGTTGCCATTTAGAAGGTAATATCATGATGCCTCTCTCATAGAAGCCCTTGTCTCTATTTGCAAAAAATTGAGACAGTCGATGTTCACAAGCCTCTCTTGACGCGAATTTTGCACCAGCAAACGTGTTCGCCATAGACAGGAACAGATGGTAATCACTCGGTGCAAGGTCCGGACTATAAGGTGGATGCATAGGAACCTCCCAACCAAGCTCCCGGAGCTTCTGGCGAGTCACTATCGATGTGTGTGGCCTGGCGTTGTCCTGATTGAACACAATGTCTCTCCTATTGGCCAAAGGTGGGCCCTTCTGGGCGATTGCTGCCTTCAGACGGTCCAATTGTTGACAGTATAGTTCCGAGTTAAGGGTTTGGCCGTAGGGGAGCAGGTCATAGTAGATAATTCCCTGCCAATTTAGCTCTTGGGCAATCGAAACAGTGCTTACATGACGGTCGGACGCGACAATGTCCATGATTTTATCGACATGTTCGACATTTGGCCTTCCAGTGCGTGGTACATCTTTGACGTCAAAATTACCGGAACGGAATCGACGAAACCAAAATTGCGCGTGATTGGCTGTTACAGTATCAGGACCATAAACACTATTCACATTTGTAGCCGCCTGGCTTGCGTTTTCGCCTTTATCGAAGAAAAACTGTAAAATATAGCGTATTTTCTCTTTGCTAGTGTCCATTTTGACGCGCGCTCACGCAACACTGAGTCAACTCATCACAACTATCTGAACAGTGTTTGTAGTACGTAATCTCATCGTTTGAACGCCATCTCGTTGAACCCGATCGCACTTATACAACGCGAGATACAGATCACTGAAACCATCTATTGGCAAAATAATGGATTACTTTTTACTACACCAGATATTTTAGGTATATGAAGAGACTGAAGTTACGTGTGTTCAACCGTACACGAAGGACAAATAATGATTGCGAAGCGCTCGGTGCGCATCTGAAGCACAGCCTCAGGGTCAGTCCCAACGCCTAGACTTTCAAAGGTTAGACATAATTTTATTTTATTGAAATTACTTCAATTGTTGAAGTTATACGATGTAAGAATGATAATATACAGGATGTTTTTAAAATGATTTTTCCTTTTTTCTTATTACAAGCGTTAGGAGTTTTAGAAGTAATAAAACTTTACTAAATATCTATAAAACTCCGCGCATAAGAAAGCGCTTTTTATCACCCAAAGAGGTAAGGGGGAACTTATATGATAATATTTATAAACTAATAAGCAGAATACTTTAAATAGTAATATGTCATTCTGTTTCCAGATTCGTACCGGGTTGAAACTAGATTATACCTTGTCATCACGACTGTTTAACTTTGCACTATAATATGCGATTCTAAAATTGAAAGATGACAAAGTAATGCCGATGTTTTAGTAGAAGCTTGGGATAAGAGAGGTCTACAGCTGAACGTAGAAAACACGAAAAACATGATAAGCCGAACCACATATGATTATGTAATGTACAAATTACTATAGAGGTGGCAAAATGCACTATAATTGGTAGTCGAAATACATAAAATACCGAGAATATGTATCAAGGGATTTTCTTGGTATATGAAGTTTCAATTTTTTAATTGTTATTTTGATTCACACAGTTGCGAGATACCACTAGCTTCGTGGGTTGAACCTCGAAATAGTGTGTTGATCCATGATACTTCTCACAATGTTATGGAAAGTATCATTATACATGTTGAAAAAACGTTTGTATTTACTTCCATTTTCAAGCCCATTAAAGCAAAAACTTCAAGTAATATTGAAAATACATTGTGAACTATATTAAAAAAATATAAAACGTTGATAAAAATGTTTACAAAATAATCTTATGGCATTAAGAGACTTTCCATTGCATAGCATAAAATAGCCGTATTGATTCAACACTTTTAGGTGTCCCCGGGGAAATAATTTCTTTCTTTCTTTTTTTTAATTAAATCAGCATGTTAGTTTAAATTGCAAGCTAGAGCTGTGTATTGAACAACTATGGAAGATTTTTTCACTGAGGTGTAAATCACAATAATCGCCGTACAAGGCAAATCCTCAAGTTATATGTATTCACTTTCTACAGTTGCAGCATATACTGTGTAGGCATCTCAGGTTGAGGTAGCTGTATTTCCCCTGAGCGATATCTCTAAATGGGTAATATAATTTTATGAAATGTTGAGCAGAGATTCCGGCTCCAATGACATTATTCTAGATTTTAAAGAACAGTGGTAGAGAATTCGTACAGAGAAAAAAAAACGAAATTCTTGTATAATAATCACACTAGTTCCTAGGTAAATATTGTAATTGGATCTATAATCTTTGCTCATAATTTCAATAAACTTACATTACACAATGTAGATATATCACTAATCAGAAAAGCAGTTACGTCAATCGTTGACCATGTATATTATAATTTACTCAGCTACTTTCGTCACTGAGAAAAACGCTTGATTTGTACCTTTTCTTGTATTTCCACTTTATCTTTATACCGCATTTATAATTAATCAAATAATAAAAATAATTTTCATAACGAGTAATGTTTCACCTCGCTTACACTCCCAAATGACCTTTTTGAACAAATTTGACGGTACAAATCTGAAACGGTACTGACAGAAAATAAAAATAAATCTTATCCCGTACCAGATGATTTAACCAAATTCGCTACCTATTTATATAAGCCCTTCAAAATCATTATTGGAAAATTTATGGAGAATGAAGTATCATAATTGAAACTCCTTCTTCCTAACAGTATTGATTATAAAATTAGTTTAAACAGAAACTATGATTAATTTGTCATACGTTATTTGTTTCTATTTGATAAAAGCTATGGAGATATAGTGTAAAAAAACTGAGATATAGTATAAAAATCACTGTAATGTGATATGAAAATCCCTGTAACAAAACAAGAATGAAAATGTCCTTTACTTGCAAATTATGTTGCAAGGTGAAACTGAAACACCCAAACGAAATCTTGTTTTGGCTTGCTTTAGAATAGTTTAACATAAGATTGCCACAACGTTAAAATAACCATAAGGCGAAACGGGAAGGCACACTTTAGTTACTGGTATTAACATTATATGTGTGATGTTGGATGACTGCTAATATCACCTATGAGTGAGAGTTAACAAACAATTTTAAAGAAACTTTCATTAAGATTTCGGAATATATTGCACATAGAAAATTATTATGTACGCGTTTATTATTTACTACATTTAATTGATATATTAAGCTTAGTTTTTAGAATGTTGAAATTTTGTTACTACGTACTTTTATATATTCTGATAGAAAATAGCCCTACAAAAATGCAAGTTCTGTAATGCAAGTTTTTAAAAAGACCTCGGTTGTTATGATGTCCTGCAGGTAAGGGAATCATCCAAGAGGTTTCTGGTTCCAATTTATTTCGACTGGTCCTTGATTTTTTTTTCAATGCATTAAATTCATACTCTCCCGCAGTAGCACACTAACGTTTAATATACATGGATTAACCGTTAGTACCGGAACGTTATTTTAACGTTGTGAATGCACTGTAATATTCGCCGGTTCAACGGTTTATTGGACGTTGTAATGGTTGACAAAAAATGGATTGAAATGAAGAAACGGGTTCAGTTGGCCGGAACAGAGCATGGTTGCTGTCTATTGGTGTACACATTAAACTGCATTTTGTGAGTTGCTTTTATCATGATATATAGTTTAAATTTTCCAACAGTAAATTATCGAGGTATATGCAGTGGGGTTCCAAGATAGAACATTTCTCGTTCGTCATTTGTATCTCGTCACATTATCCCCTCATCTACGCGTGCGCCTTGAGAGTCATTACCATTTTGCGGTAGTCTAGACCGCAGTCACCACAAATACAGACTCGTTGTTTCACCATCATGGAAGAGTAAGGATAAAGAATACTTTCTTTCTTTGCTGTTGCATTTTTACTATTTAACTATTGCTGTTGCTTACACTGCCGCTGTACTATTGAATTTGTATTTCTCAAGAAGTGTAATATGTCGCCTTAGAAATACGATAAAGCGATATCTTTGTCATAATTGAAAAGAAAAGTTGAAAACACTTCACATGAGCGCCCTATTACGGAAATTAAATTTTCGTTTAAATATAGCATAAAATTCAATCTGTTTTCAATATGCAAATGAGAACGTGAGAAACGTTTTATTATATTACTTTTCAAGCACCATTTTTATGCAATTAGCTTAGAAAGATAATACAGGGTAACAGTACTGCATATTGCCTAGTTAACATGAGCTAGGCAAGCCCTGGGGGTAACTCGCTTCGTATGTGAGCTAGTATATATATATAATAAATCACAGCCATATTCAATCCACTACTGGATGAGGCCTCTCCCCGAAGGGAGGAGTTGGTCTACTGCTCCCACGCTGACCAGACGGGTTGGGAGAGGAGAGCCGAAGCTCTCACTGTGATCGCCACTGTCTTTTATTCACAGCAGTTCCCCAATTGTCCACCTGAAAGAACTTAAGAACCAGAACTACGTTTTAACATTTTATTACAAAATAAAGAAATAACAATAAAAATGATGACTAACAAGGAGAAAGTGATGAAGACATGATTAAACTTCATTCTATCCTAACTATATCCAAATGTATAGAGCGAAACCTATCATTTAGCTAAACTTGTAAGAAGTTCTGGATAAAATGGAAGAGAATTTCCTTAGTCCTTACGTACTAAATTATGATCTGACGAGTTCAAAGATTGGGTCGTCTAGGTCCACGGACCTAAATCTTACAATATGACGATACAACATGACTGTTCTGGGGATGTGGAAGAACGGATTGAAGTTACCAACTTAAACAAGTCTGATACTCACCTGAATGTAACAATTTGACCATGTCATCGCGAGACACAATACCTGATGTGCGTCCCGTTAGAAATCCAGTACAATCGAGCCCTTATTCTCTTGAAACAAAAGTATTAAAACAACGAGTTGGGTAACGCCCAGGAAACATGACATGCACTGAACGTGACGTAGAAAGCATAGCATCACCCACGTGGCTCTATTCCTTTTGATGAAGTTCGTCAACGTTTTCCTCGTGTCATGTTGATGTATAATCCTAGAGCTTGTTCTTTCGATAAAGAAAACTTGCAAAACGCCACCAGGGACTCATATTACCTTTTCAGTTGGTTCTCAAAATGAATTCCAAAATGATGAGTCGGGGGCACAGGAAAATTGAGGGAAAATGTTGATCGAAACCATAAAACACAACAATAGTTAAACAAAACACGTCACATTAACGTCCTATCAATGAAAACAAATTTTCGTTGGAATGTAGATTACGATTCAACGTGTTTTCAACATGCAAAGGAGGACACAAACAAATAGTTAATGGCATTCAATTAGCTTGTAATTACCAATTGTATTCCGTTAAATTAGAAAGAATCCCACGAAACAAAACATATAATATAAAATAACAGTTGAAAACACGTTGAACATTTTAACATCAATATGAAGTCTTTGTTGAAATATGATTTAAAATTCAACGTAATAACTGTTAATCAACGAAATAGAAAAATCTTTTCTATACTACTGGGGTCAGAACTTGTCGAAATTAATTGTCACTAACTATGTAATGTTTATTTACTCGAACAGAAATTCTAGTGCGAATATATTTTTTCCTGAAGAATGTTATGCGCTGAGATCGTAAAGGGTCCTCATTCATCTGTGAATTGCTATCATCCTCTCTAAACTGACCAATGGTTATTTGAATAGTGTATAATACACAAGACAGAAAACAATATTGTAAGTCGTAAACGCGTGAAGGGAGTGAGACAAAATATCGAATAAAAGTAAACTCGAAGCTACGTTACGAGATGTGGGAGACGAGAATCATGACGACCATCTTGAAAGTCGCTATCTTCGTATTTGCTCCTGAATTTGTAATGGATAAGTAATTTGTAATGTAACTTATCGTTTTAGGCTATCTTGCTTCAAGAAGCCTAAATATGGGGTGAGTTTGTATCCACCTTTATTCCTTTAGGAAATATGACCCCCTCAATATTGGGATCTCACGTCTTACAACATTTGGGCTAACACACAAACTAAGTAACTTTCTCAAATCCTTATGGACCCTGCGAAGTATATTGGGTTACAGCGGCGCAGGGATGCTAGAATCCGTTGTTGGAGATGGTGTAGTTCGTTGATATTTTACAATGCGCCGATAGCATTGTATTGGGCAGATAGCTCCAAAGACAGAAAGGAAGGGACGTGAAATCAAGTGAAGGAGTGGGGCATTTGGCGGGCCTTTGCGAACTGCTCCAACATGCCGCTATTGTATATCTATCTACTTTTGCACCTCATCAGTGTAGTGGAATGTGCTCCATGTTGCCGGGGAAAGCAGACAACTTGCCATCAGAACTCATACTCTGAAGTGATTTACCGCCTCGGTGCCTTCAAAAGTGATCGATCCATTGAGAGATTTCTCGTTCTCGCGAACTGATGCGCCCTAATTTCCATTTTTGATTATCATGACTTGCATCCGAAGTATGTCATAGGCCGGGATAGAGGAGAGACAGAGTAGAGAAATAAACTGGACCTGGCGTTATTCAGATACCATCGCAGCATGCGCCTGGTAACAGAGAAAAAGGGAAAATCTCTGTTAAGATGGCCGACACTGCTAATGAAATTCCGGTTTCAGAGTATGTTAATTTGAGTTTGAAGTTTATCCTCAGGCCTTTAGACTCATGAGGTTCAGGGCATCAGGAATGTTAAATTGTGAAATTATTAAGGTCCTTCAATCATCCAATGCACCTATTTGGTAGGAAGGTATGATTATTGTTTTAATCATTTCATAGACGACCCACTTTTAAACAAACAACGTTTTTATCAAATACATCTTTTGTTAACCGAATTTCACGCCTTCTAATTTAAGTTTTGGTACACATCAGCAAAACAGTGTATCGCAAAAATCAACGACCTACACCGTCGTGTAAAATGGACAAGCCACACCATCTCCAGTAACGGATTTTAGCATACCTGCGATGTTGTTGGATACAATATACCTCGCAGGGTCCATAAGAATTTGAGGAAAATACTGAGTTTGTGTGTCCACCCAAATATTTGTCACTTTACGCACATGTTATAGGACGTGAAATCCCAATATTGAGGGGCCTTATTTCCGAAAGGAATAACGGTTAATAAAAAGTTACCTCACATTTGTATTTGTTGAAACAAGATAAGCTAAAACGATTTGTTACATGAAACACTTGCCGGCCGGGTGACCCAACGGTCTGCGGCGGTAGGCCATCGGCTCGAAGGTCCCGGGTTCGAGTCCCGGAAGGAGCATGTATGTGTATTGTAACAGCTAAAGGCAAATCGTGACGGGCCGAAGTCCTAAGTTACTAGACTGGGCCAAATAAAAATAAAATTTACCAACGTTTTACATGACACACTTTTTCATTACAAATTCAGGGGCTAATTCCAAGATGGCGACGACGACGACACGTTACAAGATGATCGTCGTGATTCTCACCTCCCGCATCTCGTAAAGCAGCTTCGACGTTACTTCTATTCAATATTTTGTCTCACTCCCTTCGTCCCTGGCGTTTACAACTTTGAAGGTTATTTGCAGTCTTTTATACTATACAGTATTCGAATAGTCATTGGTCAGTTTGGATAGGATTATAGCAATTCACAGATGAGTGAGGGGCCTTCCTGATCCCAACGTATAACATTTTTCAGGAAAAACAGTTTCGCACGAGAATAAAAAAAAATACTTTGTAAGAGACCCAAACGGAATTATGTTCACTAATGCGTCGTTGTTCTTTTACAAGTCACTATCCCCAAATTTCGCTGTTTTCAGTTAGACACACTAATTAGTGTGCAAAGGATGCTTTATAAACAGCCAGAACTAAGTGATATTGCCATCCGTTTTCATGGACCACGGAAACAGATGGTAATATCACTTCTTTACTTCTCCCTACCAATTAAGCGTCATTTCCTCAATAATTAGTGTATATAACTGAAAACAGCGAAATTTGGATGTAGTGACTTCTACAGGAACGACGACAAATGGATACCATATAATAGTGTGTTACTCGGCGTTACTTTGAGGTATGCTTCCTGGGACTTTGTCCCCCCTCCCCCAAGTGTGGTTAATCTCAACATTTGTGTTATTCATATGTATACTGAAATGCATATATAATAGCATATTCTGTGAATATTGTTCATGTTCTTTTGAGGTTAAGTAAGGACGTACTATATATTGTTAAGTAGCATAATTGTTATTTTGTATGTTTGCACATTGGAGTCAATATGTATTATTTATACATATCATTTGACCCCCTGAATAAAATCTTCTGGAAGAAACACTGGTGTTACTAGCTCTGGTACAGTAAGTTCAAAACTGAAGTTATAAATAAATGCATTTGAGTAATACATTGAGCACGAATAAAACATTCCACTGAGAAATACGTATTGATAACAGAAAAATATGCAAGTAACTAATTTTTATAACACCAACAAATATTTCAGACACACTTAATGACATAACAACCAACGTTATTGGAGATGTGCAAGCTGTGATTGAAGGTCGAAGAGTTGAGCATACTAAAAATAGGGTATATTTAACGAACAGTCGGAGAATTGAAGGTGGATGGAATCATTTGGAAGAAGGTCTGGCCATTCCTGAATTTCTACGACTTATGTGTCATGTTAATGACAGAATCATGTCAGAGTCGACTTTTCAAGACGAGGAAGACACAGCAGAAGAGCTAAGGCTCATCGCTCTAGACCCTGATGTGCCAGCCCAGTTGAGATTTTATCAAGGTACGAACTCCATTTTTGCTGTTTCCCAAAATAAATGTCTCCAATTTACCCAGTGGATTGATTATATTCCTGATTGTATAATGAATCAAATTTTATTGCGTTCTGTTGACACTATAAGAAGTGCTGTTACACATTGTTAGAAACCAAGTCATAAACATGAATACACGCGTACAGAATACGATTCAGAATATTAATTCCAGTTACTTTTAGTAGCTTAGTGAAAATCGATGGGAAACTTTCGCAGTTTAGCAGTGTTTAATTTTGCAATGTCACAGCAAAATTCAGTCACACACTGAATACGATATTCGCCAGTTCATCCTCGTAGTAACAAAGTTTGCCATTTGATTCTGTCCTGGGTATGAACAAGCCCACAAGCACTTACCTCTCGAAGACTCCATCTATTATTGTCATCCCAACGACGTTTCGGTCTTCCCAGATGCACCTTATCAAGTGGCTTTCCAACCACAAGGAAACATTAAGTGCGTATTCCCACACAGATAAAAAAATAAACTGGTTACCATTGCCCAATGCAAAACAATCAAATGCTTGTTTTCAACATTACGCAGATAATTCTTATTTCAATTTTAAGACATGAAATTACTTCTACGACATTCATAAACAAACACTCAAAACTGACGATTTAAATAACAAGAAAAAAGCCAAAGTTCTGTGCTAATTAAACTGTCAGTTGGAATTTTAAGTTCAAATATTTTAATATACTACTCTTTGAATTTATACCCGACCGTTGTAACCGTGCGGTCTGTGGCGACAGGCCAGCGACTTTAAAGTCCCGGCTGGTGCATGGATATTTGTGGATTTTACAAACTTAACAGGTAATGAACTCAAGACTGGCGGATGTCATTAGTTACTAAAATTGCTCAAAGTTCTTTTTTTAATATCTAAAGGGATGTACAATTGCAGCCCATAATATTTTTTTAAATTATGGTAGGGATTCTCCACGTAATATTAAAACATAATATATGGTTGTTTTCCATTGGGAAACGGTAACCAATTATTTTTTTCTGTAAACTATCCGAGGTAGATGTACGGATTGTACAGGTACCTCGGATTGTACGGAATTTTTCTTCATTTCTCTGTACGGACATCTTAATTTCTCAACTTTAGAGCTCCATAGCTCTCTTAGTTGGCAACACTGGCAAACCAACTTTGGTTTATTTTCATTCACTCTTTTTACCAAATCTTTTAATTACATTAAATAGTGTATGTTCCGTTTAAAAAACTATTAGATTGTGTTGGGGTGGCAACACTGTTTATCTCATGACTACATTTTATACAGTGTCATATGTCCCCTTGAAGTCAATTAACTTTTGTTTGTAACTTTTTTTTGTACAATCCATTGTTTGTGTGATATTTCATATTTCAAGTTAAATCATACAGTTTGCTTATAATTGTATGTTATTTACTTAACATCTAATTTTGCTGTAAAATGAAACAAACCTTAACACCATTCTGCGTTAAATTCTAGAATCAAACTATAGAAAATAAAAAAATGGTTTTACATCAATAAAAAATTGAATTACGTAAATTTCTTTCAAAGTGGCTATTCTTACTGTTTTTGGAGCGAAAGAATCAAAGTGTGTAAAAACGTCAATAGCTTCCGAACGGATTGTCTTATTTTGATCGGTCTCATCCTGTAATGGGCTGATGTGGATGTACAATTTACAACGGTTAATTCAAATCTGATATTTCAACTATATGATAGTTGTTACTTTGTTCCCTAGTTTGTGTAGTTGTGTAACGTTGAATATTGAATATCCAGTAGTTGGGAAATAGCTATCCCTGGCTGGGATGTGTCGTTCACAACCAAACAGTGGGATGTTTAAAAGGAGAGAGTGGAATTCCCCCTATCCCCCTTCAAATCGCACACTGACTATCAGTGATAAGCAAGTTGGTATTGCAGTCTAGGTTTACGGTATGCAAGACCAAGACTATATGCAAGACCATAGTAGTCTTGGCGCTGATCTTGTTTTGCTTATCACTAGAAACGATATGGTTTCGCTACTTTTCAAGGTGCTCTAGGTTATACATATAATATTATGATGTCAAGACTAACTACTGCCTATATCACAAATTCATTGTTTATATTACAAATGTATTATCTATGTTAAAAACTTAGTCTATTCTATACATTATTTTAATACCGTGCAATACCATTTACTATTGATTATTATTATGTATTTTGTAAAGTTATTATATATTGTGTACTATTTATTATGAATTACGCATTGATTTGTTCACAAATCTATATAGCAAATTTATTGTTCATATCACACATGTTATGTTACGTTTAAATTACAATACGTTTAAAACTTATTTGACTGTATTCAACAAAATATAAATATCGTGTAATACCATTGTTAGTGTCTGAACTCTCCAGACACCAATGTATATTGGTTATTGGAGTAATAAAAATTGAAATATTTCTGAAGACGACATTTGGCACGATTGGTTTGATACTTTACAAGGAAATGATGAATATCAATAAGTATCTTGTTTCTTTCTTCAAAATATTTTAGCTAATGTTCGATACCTCTTGGTTACTAATTGAAAAACAAGAACAATTCCTCCCTCGAACAAGCGCGGCAAAAGCTATGTTCATACGTTCCTGGCTCATAAAATCAAGTAAAAACGGAATTAGAAAATTTCGTGAAGACTTTATAATAATTTCTAAAATAGTAATTTTGACAAAACGGCAGTAAAATTGATTATCATTATGACGACAAGTACTTGACCAATGGGAAATAATACATCGACAAATTTTGCTGAATACACTGTTCTTGTTTGCCTATTATTTTTCAGACATCTCCGAACTCACTTTGACCGAAAATAGAAAAGTATATACTCTTCGACTTCTATGGTAACGATTGCATAAACCTACAAATCTGTGATGATTGAAATAAATCAGTCTGATATGTTTTCTCTGTCGGCAAAGTCCAGCTCCCAAGTAGGCATTGATCAAGATACGTTTACAGAAAATTCTTTGAGCTTCGGCGTGACGAACTACCTCTAAAATATTCTGTGTATTATTTTCTCAAAATATTTTATACGTCGGATTCATACGATGTCACATTTTAAAACATGATAAGGAAACAAGTATTTGGATACTGGGTCCAATTGATTGAGACTACAAAATGTCCCTCCGACTGCTTCAGGTCTTTATTTTATTATTTACTACACAGTTCAGTGGTAGAGCGCTCTCCTCTGGTACTAACACCCTTTTAACATCAAGCCAACATGGTCGCGCCACCAACCGTGCCACAAGTTCGAAAATGGAGCTGGAAGAAGCAGCTCACGTTTACGTAAACGCTGAAAAGGGAGAAAAAGTAAATTTTCTTACACCCATTACATGATCGATCAGCAAAAGGAATATTCTACACACTTTACAATAATCTGCGACAGAAATCGAAAAATATTTTTAATTTCACGCGGATGAACATTGAAACTTTTGACGAGTTGTCACAGTATTTATTAGACGAACTGACTAGTGTGGATACGAACATGAGACTCTGTATACTCGATACAAAATTAATAACGAGACAGACTATCAGACAGGTAAACCCACAGTCGGACAGGGACAGAAAACTGATGTAATGTTTTTATGTTTTCAAACTGAATAAGTTAGGTTAGAAATTCAAATAACCTCTGATAGCCAATTATAGCCATCACAGAGAGAAAGGCGTTATTTTCGATTAAAAGTAAATGGGCTAATTCGTAGTAGGCTGAAACTAGGTACTCAAAGTGCCATAGAACTGCAAGCTTAACGACATATCGGAGGAAAGAATAGGAACTGCGCCCCTATGGTGTACATCTGTCCCCATCTCCCCAGGGGTAGCGCCCCATAAGGTAAGTTTGTCCCAATTATTGTAACACACTCGTGATGGTACACCTACATACCAAATGTCGTTTCTTTAGCTTCCGTAATTTGAAAAATTGGTTTCTGGTGGCAATTGTTGATTAAAGATGGCGAACTTTTTTAACATTTTCTTATATTGTCGTGATCTACTCGTAATAGTAGACCTTGATATATGAAATTTCATTTCTCTAGCTCAAACGGTGTGGAAAATTGTTTTGGGCAGCCATTTTGAAACCAACATGACGACTTTTTGAAAATGTATTTACTCTTGATAACACACCTTTGTGCGAAATTTCGTATCCCTAGCTCAAACGGTGTTGAAAATGAATATTTGGATCTAAGATGTCATATTTGGAGACTAATATTTTCATAACATACTGGTGATGATGATCATAAAGTAGATGAATTCCTACCAGAAACGAACGGATAAAATCGTACTGTAACAAACAAACGTATAGAAAATCTAAGTGTATGATTATCATTATTTCAATAAAACGAAAAATTAGTTCATATCAAAAATTAACTAAATATAATTTACCTTTCTGTATGTTTAGCGGAAACGAATAAATACTCTTTACAATAATAATAATATAAAAGTTTAAAATGTGCATTCAATTAAGAGTTCTATTCATGTGCATATAAGACCCTACCTCGAAACTCGTTGTAATTCGCATGGTCACATGTCATTGCATTGCATAAATATAAATTAAATGTAACATCAACTATTATTTGTTTAAACTATTTTAATGTTGTCTTATACGTTTACAGGCAATATTCGCGAGAATGCGCAAGTTATGCAGCCACAAGAAGACGAAGAGGAAGAGAACGCTAATTGTGGAGTGTGCAACATAAGGATTTGTAATTGATATTTTGTGCCATGTGGACATCCTATCTGCGTTACGTGTGGGAATATCATTATGTCCGGTATTGTAGCTGATGATGATGGACACGCTGGAATAATGTGTCCCTTTTGCAGACGAATAACTACAGAACTACTGACTCCCATCGGTTCCATGCTGTAAATGTGGTGTTCGTGCAATGATATTTCAAAAGTGTGTAAATGTTAGTTAATCCCAACACACTTGTTTCAAAGTTTCATTTAACCTTATTGCTGCATTAGGTTCCTAATTGCACTGAGAGCTGCCTATCATTACAATCATAGGTAGCTGTTCAGACGACATGATGCATATAATTCAACTCTCTGTACATTACAGATTAGATTTAATAACGTAGTAATCAAATTTTCTAGTAATTTCCTCGAAAACAGGATTTTCTTTCTTCTCTCAGAAAGAAACCGGTTTCTTCTTCAGGTGAAGCTATAAATTGAAGGTAAGTTGTACATGAGAAATTTCGTCACTCTACACCGTAATGGCTGCGCTTTATTTTCCGGCTTTGCTTTTGCATTTAGCAGAAGTTTTGTCACGCACGTCCCGAGGGCTCTTTCCTAGGTTTTACCCTCGTGTTTTCTGCTGGAGAGAGGTTATATGAAACCATGTCGAATTAACAGCATCTTCCCTCCTGTCTGCTTATTGGCTGACCGGCTCGCATGGCTTTGTCTCGGAAATAGTTAAGGTTATGAAGAATTCTTCCTCCGTTCCTCCCATCGAACACGTTTTGCAGTGTTTAAGAAGAACGGGGTAAATATTGAGTTTCCTCTGCTTACGTTGTGGCATGGTGTAAGTGGGAAACATCGTTTCCGAATCTGTAAAAATAAATGAAACATACAAACAACACAGAGAAGGTTTACCCAATGTCCGTAGACCGCCGCCCGCTTTCTTTTGCGGCGGTCTACGGACCTTGGGTTTTACCCGTTACATGTTTTCCCCCACAGTGCTCCCAAAACCTGTTTGTGAGACAGAGTCTGTAAATGTGAATGGAAGAGGGGAAATAAATACACACAACTATTTAAGCTGGTTCTTGTGAGTTGACGAAAAAAATATTCCTAGTGCATGTATTTGAAAGCTTTTCTGTTTTACATTCTAGTTTCAGTTTCAAAGAGAGAACGAAACACATACAGGATTTTGGCTGAACTGATATTAATGTCCTACACGAGCTGATGAATTTCTAATGACGCGACTAACAGTATTTGGTCAAGTGTTCTCCGAGTCACTCCGTTCAAGGGCAGACAGAGAGATTTTCTTAGGGACTCAGGTACCTATCTTCTCTATATAGTCCTAAAATTTTAACAGATACACTGTAAATCTTGTAGTTTATAAACCTTTAAATGGAGAGTAGGTTTGCATTAAATGCTATTCATATTTCTATTATATATAATAAAAAAAATAATTTAGTTGAGACAAAAACGAAGAAAAAAGCAAAATGCTTTGATTATACAGGGTGTATCTTAATATGTAGAACAATCTTCGGTTAAGAATTCCTGACACCAAAACAATGAAAAAAGTTCGTATAAACATGGACCCTTTCCCGCTTCGTTTCGGAGATACAAGGTCCAAACTTGTGGTCTAAAATTAAGTCCTGTCAATGGTAAATACAAAGAATATTTCGCCGTACATCAATAATTGTGCATTAAAAGAAAATTTAGTTTTTGGAAGGCGATTTGCAGTAATTCAATGGATATTAGGAAATTAAAAAAATGATCCCATTGTTTTGCCAGTGTTTCCAACTTGGTATATCGTTTACTTTTTCAAATGACCCTACGTCACTTTATTGCATGAAAGGTATCCTCTAGTGATGATAACCGTGAACATAGAACGTAGTGCTGCAAACTGTGAACAATATACAAAGTGAAATATTCTATATGTCCATTTTCAACGTTAAACGCCATATCATACTAACAGTTTACAACACTGAGTTTATGATTCAAATATTATGTTTATCGTCGCTATAGGATACCATTTATCAAATATACTCACGTAGCAAAAAAACTGATGATACAGGGTTCATGGGGGATGTGGAGGTAGCGCTCCACATTTTCTAGACCTACGGTACGAAGTGAGGTGGGGTGGCCAGTCCCACGCTCGACCACCTTTGCCTTCGTAAGGTGTCCAAGAATAAGTGCGATTTGAAAGAAAATAAACCAAGTTGACCACACCGATAATCCAATGGGATCGTTTTTTAACTCCTAATACCCACCGAATTGTTACAAAACACCTTCCGTTAACTAAAATTTATTTTAATGCATAATTATTTATATACGGCGAAATATTCCTTGCATTAAGCATTGACAGGATTCAATTTTAGGCCCCAAGTTAGAAAGTTTGTATCTCGAAAATTAAGCGGAATCGGACCAATATTTATATGGACTTTTCTCATTGTTTTGGTGTCAGAACTTTGTGAGTGAACTTTGTCCCACATATTAAGATATACCTTGTAGGTTATATATTCCAGTGGGGCAGTAAAAATTAAATTATGTGCATAAGGAAAAAAAAACAAGAAGATTGTTGAGACCTTCGCACAACTACGAAACATCTATATCAGATAACATGCAGGTACAATTCTACATAAAACTCACTTGCTCAGTCCGTTAGGAGATTTACTCCATACATCGAAAAGTCAAACTTCTACCTTGCTTTTGAAAACAAATAAAATCATATATTACTCAAGCCCTGCTCCAAGAGACCTCCAAAGTGAACATATTTAAAGTTCTGCTAAATTGATTGCACACGATATGCTTATTGCTACAAAATTATTATTATAGTCAACCGATTTTCAGCTAGGTAATTGGGAAATTAAACGAACTAATGAAAGAGAAGTAGTGGTATACATATCTTTGCAGAAGGAAGGCCTATTCGCTAATGTATAACGTTAATTAGAATATAGAATAGTACAGAATCGTCTTTATTATAGTGGGCGTGTTTCTGCCACAAGGGCACGAGGTGACGAAGTGGGGTACAAGGAGTATGTTTCCTTTTCCTTTTAGACAAGTTCACTTCTAAATTATTTTCGTCTATCTCGCCGATCACAGTAATACGTTTGAAAATTGTCACATTGGTAGCATTCTGAGATTTAGGCAATGTAGGTCCAGTGCTGCTGTGATTTTTCAAAGTGCATTTTTGCTTTGTGTATAACTAATTTTATCATTTCTTCGTTAAGGGTAATGTAAATCCAATATGTACGACAAGAGATGGCAGCACCATCTCCCTATAATGATATTCAGCTTTGCACGAAATTTCAATGGTGCTCCTACAAATTCAAGCCTAGGGAGGTCAAACTTTCAGGGTAAAAGTTGATAACTAATTGCAGAGTTCTATCCGTGTTGATTTTTTCATTTTCTTTCTTGTTCGTTGTTAAAATCGTTTCATTGTTGTTATGGATATAACATTGAATCACTTTCAACAATGAACAAGAAAGAAAATAAAAAAATCGATGTTATGTTAATGTATTTTTTAATGTTATAGGACGTTAACAATGAAATTTAAAATTTTTGAACGTGGAAAGGAAAAATGAACGTTTCCAAAGAACGAGATATGTATTGTAAGAATAAATGTCTAGTGTTTTCTGCGTATAATAGGATCAAATGTTAGCTCATTAGATATTCGTTTACAGAAGTTTCGCAAAAAAGACTATAATAATTATAATAAATTTATAATAATAGTTACAATTAGTCTATAATAGCCATATAACAATTTGGAACGTGACTATTGCCTCCCCAGTGATGGTTTTAATTTTACGTTCAAATTACTAATACAGCACAAGTAAAATCGTGTATCAAGTTTCCTAAAATTCTTTCTATTCTCCGTTTATTACCCATACATCTCTGGTTCTATAAGTCAGGCAGGAATGAGTAATACACCTTTGGAATCCTCATGATCTGAAATGGTGAGGGAAGCTATTATTTCTACTCGAAAACATGCAGTTGTTTTGTTAAAATCGCTTAGTTTTGTAATTTCTCTCTTCCCTACACCCCAATAGGTCAAAAAGAGGTGAGCATTAAACAATTTGGTTCCTCATGAACGGAAACATGATGGAAAATATATCATTTGAATATGGAAATTCGTTGTCATGTCTAGTGTTTCTTGGTAGACGGCACACTACGTACACTATACCTGAGGAAAATCGCAAATCATAGTAAGAAACATAACGTACTAGTAAACGTAGTACAATGGTGTCGAGGCTCACGTTAGAAGAAAGAAGGGTTTCTGACAAGTCTGATGGAAATGTTGGGTTCCTCAACTGTTGTTTGCAAGAAGTTCTACCAACGTTTTTATCAGGATTAATACATCCGTTTAGTAATTAATTGTGTGCACAAGAAATGTGTGAGGCCGAGTCTCTTGTTGATGACTATAAAGGGAATGTGAAAATCCCCATAACCCAAACAAGCGAACACCGCTGTTATATCAAAGTCAGCTTCGCATAGAACTGGAAAGTCAACCAGACGACATACTATATAACAGAAAACTGTTGAGAAAAGTGACGAACAATATTCAAATTCTGCATCATATAAAAATGTGCTTGCGTAATGTGCTGCCAGGTTTCGGATAAAGTGGCTGATATCGACACATGCATTTTTTGCCTAATAACCTTTAGTGAAGAAGCCGTATTTCAGATTAATGGGCATATACACTATTGCCGTTTTGAGTGTATGAAAATCTTTGAATACAAACGTTCTATCCTAAGGGAGAGATTCACTATGTTCTTGGTACCATTGTTTGGTACTTATTCAATACGGAAGAGCGACAACTGACTCCCAGATTCACATAGATAATCTTGCCATGCTAGTTCGTACATAACGGTATTTACAATTGGATTGTGAACCTTTACTTTCTGTGCGTGCTTTCCTTCATAGACGTCTTTCTTGTATATTTGTGTCCTTATGCACAAGGTAACAATGTGTGGTTGCTGGTGATGGGGCATGGCAAAAGGTGTATAACCAGAAAGTTAATTTAAACAGTCTGACAAGGGTTATGCACGTGATTTAATTGTAAAAAAAAACAATCGTTAGAGTTTCGGTGTTCTAGTAACACCATTCTCAGACGCAAAACTGAGCAAATCAGCCGGAAGTGCAATCCACCCCAAGACACTTCTATCACAACTCTACAAGCCAAATTCAATTCTACCCATTGTTGCGTGGATAAGAATTCGGAAATTGTTGGAACGTCACTGACAAAGTTGATCTATTACTTTAAGCAATGTTCTACCACCAACTGCAATATATTTTCATGCTCTTTGCTCGTATTAAACATTCCGTAACTAATTGCCTTCAGCTTTAGTAGAATTATGGTTGACCTATTAGATGCAGAGTTTACACGATAAACCCTATTAGAGTTGAGTTGAAATACTCGAAATGTTGGAACTAATTAGGACGAATATAATTTTTACTCTAAAGCGAAATCAACGAACGCTTCCATTAAACATTTTAAAACACAATAATACTGTCATGCAAAATATACTTTCCGTTGTAATAGTGCTATGCCAAAAACGTGTGGTGTATTAAGGGAATTTTATGCTGAAAACTATGATTATTTTAAATCGATTTAATGGCACGGGGACAATAAAATTCGAAAATGGGGTACAACGAGACATATAGATGTTACAATTAATAATATTACACGGAGCGTATTATAATCACATTAAACTGTTTGGATTTTTTATTCAGTAGCGCCTTGTGTAATAAAATATACATACTTCACTCTTAATTAAATAGATTCTCTAAAGTAAGGGGACCAGATTTTCGTACACTGATCCGGGACACCTAACCGGCACGTTCCAACAAACTACTTTCTCCAACCCAACACAAATAAATTTTGCTCGTTTTCGCTCATAAGTATTAGCTAATATTTTTGTTTTAACTCCTCATGAAAGGAGTAATTTTGTCTTTAACATAATTATATATATTTTCGATTGTAATTAACAAAAATAAATTAAAGTAAATAGATTATTTCTTTAAAGTTATTGTAGAAAATAGATTGGGTGTTTCATTTTAATATAACACTACCTTTCTTATGACAGCCAGCGGAGCGAATAATAATAATAGGGGCGCAACTGGCGAAAGCCGAACTGTTCGTATGGCCAGTCGGAAACTGGATGAACATGGATACAGTATCATACATAGTCGCCTAACACATATAGAAAGTGGATGGAGGAGGACCAAAATTGGCTAATAAAGGTTAGGTGAATTTTTAATAATAATAATGATTATTATTATTATTAAACATAATCATTCTTCGAGCCACGGGTTTTGAAGATAAGCATAGCTTCAATTTTTATTTTTATTTGTGGTCTACAGCAATCATGGTTGCTATTCGTAAGAAGTTTAAGAGAAGACGAACCCAGTTGGGCGCCCTATACGGGAAGGAAGACCACTGGTGGAGCAGGAAAAACTCACTAAAATATATCAGGATATTTTTTCACATTCTAGACTGACTGTATACCCTCTAAAATTGAAAGTGGATCCGCTTAAGCGGAAACCAAGATCATTATCAAATTGCGCTACGTAAGACCCCAACGCAGAAAACCCACTATTGTAAATAAATGTTCTAACAAAATAATATTAAATTGCGGAAACAACAGCAAATAAATTGTGCTAACCTCAATTACTAGTATTAAAATTTTCGAGACCTTAATGGAAACATTATGCGAATACATTGAGGGACGTGAGAGGTTTCACCTCACAAAATTAAAATTAGCTTTCCGTTAAAGACATACCTTTTGGATGTGTTTGACCCCAGTCTGTGATTTGGGGGGGCAAGTACCCCCTTTTGCCCCATGGCTCAGGCGCCTATGCGTACAATATAGATTCTCATGTACAATACTTTCTAAAAACTAGTGTGGAAAAGATTGCACAAAGTATGGACATATAATGCCCAAGTAACACATTCACGTCGGCCGATATGGACATATTGGATTTTACATCGATGTCGTTCAACAACACGGGTTGTATATTGGATAGCAAACATCTCGGACAATATCGGTCAACGATGTCGATCATCGAAATTGCTCAATATCGTTCGTTGACATTGTGAATTGTAATTCTCATGTTTATCATTTTTCAAATGAAATCTCATTTTTATAAATAGGACCACAAACATAGACAAAACCAACAAGAGTACAAATGTTAGAAATTGTAAAACAAAGTTACTACTTATGTTTGAATTGTTATTGGCGTCCTGAACGAGCTGGTCAGCTTCTACAAACATGAACTACAGTTTAACATGGGCTCCGAACCACTTGTATTCTCACTGGGAATCAGATCTGGGATCCCTCGATTACAAGACAGCGAGCGATAACACTCAGCCACAGGGGACACGATTACTACTTATATGGAGACTGATATTTTTTTGTAGCAAAGGTTACATCACTTGGCTGTGATAATGGATTATAAAATTGTCGACCACTGCTAACTTGTAAAATATATAATAGATTGCAAAATTGTCGACCATTGCTAGTTTGTAAAACAATGTTATTTTCGATGTTCCTTCCATGGTAAAATTTGTAGTTCCACTCCATTGTAATCATGTCGCCTCTCTTCCGCTTTTAACTCTTTTTGTTTTTTTGTCAAGAAGTTAAGAGTATAATGAAACAGCTTCAATTGTAGGAATTGATATAAAATATAATATTAACTTACCCTCCTACTAAATGGAACCCATCTAAAAACCTCATTGCCTGAAGAAAGTACGCTACTTTCTCTCGTAAAAACGAAACAAGAGTGTAAAATGTCCCTCGGTTCTGGCGGTGTACTTTAACAAGCATAATAAATACTACTACTATAAATGTTGTTGAGTTGTCTACGGACTTACAGTGACCAAAGAACCCTTGGGAAAACACAATCAACTTTAAAAATGTATTTGTCTATGTCCTTCCACATGTTATTTCTGCGAAAAACTCCTTTGTCACCAAACAAAGCTTTTTCGTCTGCGTCTTTGACGCTATGTAGATCAGACTAAGTGTCACGTGATAATAAGTAACAAATATATTGAATGTTCTATTTCGAAAACCACATACGAGTTCTTAATTTTGTTTAGATATTATACATATTTATTCATATCAATAGGGAAAATGCGCTTCATGGTCTTGAAACCAAATTTTTTAGTTTTGAGTCTAAAACTTCTTCGTTTCTTCTAAATATAATTTGATCAAAAGGCAGATTTTAAAACTCTAGTCGGACCATTTACTACAGGTTGTAAGTTGTATCTTTCTCGGATATTTTTGGGGATTGTCTTCCTGTTTGAATCCATAAGGCAATGCAGGTGTATATCACCCCAATAATAAGCTTAGGAGATTTTTACAAACGTAAAGTAACAAGGATTAAATTCCAGTTTAAAATATATATTTAAAAAAACACATAACAATCTGTAAATTTTACATCAGCTACCTGTATAAGCATTTTAATACAATAGTTCTTAAACTCTAATTTTACAGCTTCAAGGCGAGTGCAGTAAACAAAAACAATACTCATTAGTACTGTTTAAATTTTCTTGAAAATAGTTGACAATTTTATACATCATAACATTTCCAACCATGCAAAATTCGCGAAAGCAAACAAGGTCTACATGTTTTATCTTGAAATTCTACATCGATCAACTCGAATTTATTTCCTTGGCTTTGCACATTGTGACCTAATAGTTTTAAATTACGAGGAACATTATTATTATAAATGTCTTCATCTGTATTTCTATCGGGGATCCCTATTTCTTCTTGAATAGAGGAATCTCTTAACAGACTGCTCCTTTATGCAAACACATCATTTCTTCTGTAGTTTATAGCAATGTCGCTGTGGATCTGAATGACATGAAGAGGAAGGTACAAACCTGGAACGATTTTTTACCTTCCCACCTTCCGCACTACGGAGGGACTCCGAGTCCCTTACGTTTAAAAGGATTCTGAATAAAGATGCAGGAGATCACAGTCGATTATGTTTCTTTTAGTGAGTTCTGCTTCATGTTGAGGTCGTAATTACCAGGTATCCTACGCCTTCATCGAGAATTCATATGAAATATTACACATGAGGTTAATACAAATGAAGATTTATTGTGCTACATTACATTAAAACAACGGCAAAACTAAACACACTCGAAATTAAAGGAAAATTGAAAGATGTTTGTCGATACGTTGGAATGATGTAAATCGTACTTTATAAATGGAAAATGCAATAATAACTTTGTCTCTAAGCTTGTTTTCCTAACGCACGCCAAGCGTTTGCTTCCTTTTCTATCACTTAATATTGTAGATAAATGTATTTCTACCATATACCAAAACAATAATTAATTGGGGTAATAGTTGACTAAGTTTTAATATCGAAGGTAAAATTTAAGTAGGCGGACAAAAATGCATGCGTTTAAAAGTTACATTAGTTAACCGCAAATAGAAGATAGAAAATTTGGCTAAGTTCCCAAACGGCTCACACAATATATAATAGATTTGCTCAGAACTATTCATGCACATACATGGTGAACAAAGAATTGCTTACTACATCTTCCGCATATTTGAGGTTCCAAATGTCGGTGGTTCAACAAATGCGTCGTCAAAAGAGATAGTGACGAGAATGCCGCACTGCAGTGAATACATATGTGAATATCTGAACCTGTGTGTTTAAGAGAATGTCGTTTTAAGTTATTATTTGAAAAATACGATTTATGACAAATTTTACATCTAAATGAATTCATTCCACTGTGGGTAAATAGATGTTTCTTTAAATGGCCCTTCTCTGAAAAGGACCTATCACAATGTGCACAAAGGAAAGGTTTCTCAGCAGTGTGCGTAATAAAGTGCCTTTTTAAATTATAGTTGTTAACAAATGTCTTGCCACAATCTCCACATATATGTAGATCCGAACCATTGTAGTTGCACAAATGTTCCAAGTTATTCAGTTTCAAACCTGTATGGGTGAGCAAGTGATTATTCAGGTCACCTTTTCGAGAAAACGCTCTGTTGCAATGTTCACATAGATGGTGTACTGTCGTCGCATTTGAGTGAATCTGAAGGTGTCTGGATAAATATACCTTCAGATGAAATGTGTTTGTGCAATGATTGCAGCGATAAGTTTTTACACTGGAATGCGTAACCAAATGTCGCTTCAAATCACTCTCCCGAAAGAACGTATTTCTGCACTCACTGCAAATATGTAGTTTGTTTTTTAAATGTATTCTTACATGATTTTTTAAACTGAGCTTATTAGAGAATATTTCTCCACAGAAATCACATTTATATCCTCCATCATATGAATTGGATATTTTATTATTTGTTGGTGTTTCCATAGGGATATGGGAAGCATCATTCATGTAGCCTAAATTATCATGCTTTTGACGAGGATTTATATTTTCCAAAGTATTTTCTTTGTACCTAAAATAAACAAAAAACAAGATTAAAGATCAGGTTTAATAAGGAAATTTAAATTAACGACATAATGTCGCATAACGATGTTCCCATTTTGTTTAATTTCATGTATCGACTTATCTCATATGTAATGACATATTTTTGCACCCTGAGGAAAAGAACAACTTACCTGGAACACTAACATAATAATAGTCTCCATCGGGCTCCACAACACTGTCACCTGCCAACCATTTGTTGATCCGCGCTTAAATAAGTAACTGGTTTGGGAAACAAAGAATTGGACATTGTTTGTCTTAAGTTATCATTTAGCAGTGTTTTCCCGGAAGCGTGGTTTTCCAGGCTGCGAAAAAGACACTAGTCTGTTGGTGCAAGATATGGTGAAAACCGCAGGGTGGGGGGAGTTTTCCCAGCCACATTCCTCGATCTTACCACAGGTCCTTCTCCTTGTGTGTGGGCGTGCACTATCATCGTGGATGAGAACACAGTTGTGATTCACCAGAGCAGGACGTTTCTCCAATAATGCATTCACTATGTGTTCAAGCTGCTGACAGCAGACATTTGCATTGATGATCTGGTTACGTGATTAAAATTTAAAACATGGAAAGAAATATTCCCAGGGTACAGTAAGTGTGAGATTGAATCCCTCATGGCGACTATATAAATGAACCTATTTTTCAGCTTGACCTGTATCTAATCATCAGTGGTTCACATAAGGAAACCAAAGATCACGCAAGATAATTGAGTAAGGCGTACAAGGACAAAAATGTTACCTGAAAAATTACAAAATTACATCAACGTGTGTATATATAATTATTTTGTGTGTATAACTTTCACACGAGAAAGATCAATCCGTAATAACTCAGCCAATGACACCAGACCTAGCTGCGGGCCGGGTGGCCATGCGGCGGTATTCAAATGGCTAAAAGGTCCCGGGTTCGAGTCCCGGCATGGACATGGGTGTGGATTTTAATAGCTAAGGGGCGAATCGTGACGGACCGAAGTCCAAAGTTACTACACAGGCACAAACTTTTAAAAGACCGAGGTGTCGGATTCAGTGCTCTGATGCAATCAAAAACTTTGGTAAATTTTATTTTTAAATGGGCCAGTTTAGTAACTTTAGACTTCGGCCCGTCACGATTTTCCTTTAGCTGTTAAGTGTTAAAATCCACACCCATGCCCCTGCCGGGACTCGAACCCGGGACCGTTGAGTCGATAGCCTACCGCCGCAGACCGCTCGACTACCCGGCCGGCTCTGATGCAATCAAGGCGAGTATTACGTGAATCGAAAGCCCACCTCAAATTTATGCACGGTTGGAGTACAAATAGGTAATATTGGCTACTACCTATAACATTTTCTATCTTCGAAGCACAGTTGACTCTTTGTCTTCGGAGAATATTCGATAGCTTGTGCTCTCGATGTTTTCTCTCTCTATAGTATTGCTTCTTAGACTTCAGTGACATCAGTGAACATATAACAGATTCTGGATCTATCGAATACTCCATCAGTTTAGTTCACTTGTACTTGGAAAAAGAATCTCAGCGACGCATCAGAAACATCTATAGTGATTGAGGGACCTACATCTGAACTCCGATGATCGAGCCAAGAAGTCACTAGTTCCATTTATCGAACGGGTGATATGGACGTATTTCACTTACATTCAAAATATCTAAATTCAAGTAGGATGTTGTCAAGTGTTGAAATATTGTTGACAATTAGTGTGCTTTTAATTATAATGATTCTGTTTTTTGTTTCTAAATTAGCTACGGGTTGTATTAATGCAACTCGAGTCACTATATTTTAATCTTGAGTGATATAAAAACAAATACGAAGTGTTTCGCTTCTAATTACTTTATCCTTTATAGTCATAATTAGGATTAGCATATTTTGCAAGCGTTCGACTCACCGCCTGTCAAGTACCAATCATTTATTCTATCGACTGTTGCCAAGCGACAATTAACAACTTTACAATTTATTCCTACATTTAGCCTCATTTCCATTGGCAAACAAAGGACGGTGACAATATTATTAATTGAAGTATATTATGAAAGAAAAATTGATGGCATTTATTTAAGTCTTATTTTACATGGCGAAATTAAGGCTCTTGCGGTCTCTTCTACTTCTTAACCATGTATACAGAAAATTAATTAACAGTTTTGGTAAATACTACTAAGATGGAAGAGATTTATAATACAATGAAGTTCATAATTATAAAGGAAATAAAACAAAGAAATAAATGAGAGGAAACAAAACAAAATGTATGTACACTACATATTTTTTATAAAGTTCACTGACCACAGACACGAAAAATATAGATATAAATGCAATGCTATGAATACAATGAGAATATATATATATACTAACATTATCGACTTACAATTAAATACACATGATATTTATTGGATGAAGTTTGACGATTTGAGAGAATACTATTAAAACATATCTTAAATGTGTTGCTCTAGCAAGGGACACCCGCGAACTCGGACAGGAGAAACCGGACGAAAGTTTCTACAGGAACTAATTGAAGGTCACTGAATCACGTGGTGATAGTCGTTTCCATGCAAAATCACGCAGTCAAACAGTAACGGCGCTAGCTCATGAATGATAGGTCAATGTGCTAGAGAAGAGCTGAGAAGAAACGGAAATATTGAAATGCTGAATGAAGTAAATATGATTAACGATTGAGTCTACAATATGTAGAAGCACATGTGAATGCCGTATGTGAATCACAGTGTTGCCAACTCAGTGAAAAGAATGTGTGAAAATGGGAATGGAAGAAAGTGTCAAAAGAAGGCGAGGTAGTGGAATACATAAAGAACCCGACACAGTAGTCGGGAATGAGGCTTTGTCATGTTGTAAAACAGTGTTGCTAACTGCATAAAGGATAAAAGTGGTAATAAACGTACGTTAGAAGCAAAAACAAAGGCCTGCAATCAGACAAGCGGGAGCGAATCAGCAGGCACAGAAAGAAAGAGTGGTGTTATACATTGCCATGTAATACGCTGAGTCTGGTGACAGGCGCCATCGTTGTGTACGGACGTGAAGAGTAACAGAGCAGTACCGAGACAAGAAATCATTATTATCAGGACCAAAAGAAACATGGAACCGGCGAGGCAACAGTGATACCTGTAATGATACAATACGGAAGAACTTGAAAATACATTAGGCTCCTACACTGACCAGAAAGTGTGCATGAGCCAGTTAATTCTCAAAGTGCAGATGTGGGTTGGCAAGGAAGTGGTCAAAGCTCAGAGACAGTGTAAAGTATGCACATTTGACCATCGCTATGTACTCACGATCAGCATTACCTCTGCATGGTAACAATCCTATGTCAAATGCGAAACTAATGACATTAGCAAATAACAATATGACTGAACCGATGTCATACTCTGCCTTTTGTCAAGCATACTGCATCGTAGGCTTATAGATCGATGCGGAAAGTTGATTGTAGATCACGGAGTCCAGCTTGATAATGAAATAACGATAGTGTAGATTCACCTTTTGACACTTCTTCCATTCCAATTTTCACAACATAATTTTCACTGAGTTGGCAACAGTGTGATTCACATACGGCATTCACATGTGCTTCTACATATTGTAGACTCAATCGTTAATCATATTTACTACATTCAGCATTTCAATTTTCCCGTTTCTTCTCAGATCTTCTCTAGCACATTGTCTTATAATCCATGAGCTGGCGCCGTTACTACTTGACTGCGTGATTTTGCATGGAAACGACTATCAACACTGGATTCAGCGACCAGCAATTAGTTCCTGTAGAAACTTTCGTCCGGTTTCTCCTGTCCGAGTTCGCGGGAGTCCTTTGTAAGAGGAGGTTGTAAAGAATAGCTTTGAAATTCGTTAATGAAGTTGAGTCCCTAATTTAAATTGCGGTATACAGAAACCGTATAGGAGTTATCGTGAGGAATAGAAAGTAATAGGTTTGTGGGAGACCTAGTGTCACTGTTGTGATGATCGCTTAGGAACTTAAAATGTTGTAAAAGATAGGAATGTTTGTCGATCGAGCAGAATTTTAAATAGAAGCACTAAAGAATAATACTCCTGTCGTTGTGAGACTTTTCGCGTTAGAATTCGCTAAGTAACTAAAGACGTTAATACGAATTCAAACAATCAATTCCTTGATATGTATTACAATTTTTAATGTGTCCATTATATTATTAACTCGAACTAGGCAATATAAATATTTTAAACTATTTTCCAAACTATTGTAGCACTTTTCAAATCTATTCAGTAAGGTCAGAAATATAGGAAAGAGAATATATTGAAACTCTATGTTTCGGTTTAAGTTGTGTTAATAGCTTTCGGTTTTTATATATGTATCAGCTAATAAGATGCTTATGAAGTAAAGGAAATAGAATTACAGAAAATCTAACGAGAACGAAATGAAAACGGTGGGAAACAAATTAGAGTGCAGAAATCTCAATAGTACCAAGGTTTAAAAGTCTCAGTAACAAGGATTAACGATTCTGCACAATATTGTATGTGTCAGTCTGATATTTTTTTTAGAATGAAGTACAGCCACTTCAAAATAATTTATTTCTTATAAATTGGGTAACCTCATCAATATTGGTAACCTCGAAATGATTTATGCTAATAATATGTTACTGCACTTTTTTAATGTAACACTTGATTGATTTTCGTGAGTTCTCGAAGCTATAAGTTCCACAACCGTGTTCCAGTTGCCGCAAAGCCCTTCAATATTGATGTGTTGTGTGTCTCGGTATTACTAAAAGTTATCACATCTTATGCTTCTGTTTATTAGAAGGTAATGAAGGAGGTTTTGAGGGCTAGTTCTCATTACTGCCTTCTTAACTTGGCAGAGAACGTATGACACAGTCTTCTTGGTTTTCAAATCTAACCAGTTCACTTTTAGTATGTGGGGTGTAACATATATGGTCATATTTCTTGTCCCCAACAAATCCTAGCCATCAATTACCTCAGAAGTAATTGTGGAACTGACTTTGAAATTTGGCTACGTTCTAGCACAAACGAATGAGTTAGTTTTCAATGCCAAGTGACTTCGCGTTGTAAGTGGGACATGAACGACATCGTCCTGACCTCCT
>JAGDQP010023071.1:6977-29644 GCA_022664845.1 Lepisma saccharinum | reverse complement strand
ATTTTCTTAACCTACTAGTGGTCACGTACCTTCATACCAAATTTCATTTCTCTAGCTCAAACGGTGTGAAAAATGCATTTTTTGTGTCCTCCATTTTGTACCCAAGATGGTGTCTTTGTAAACATTTGGTAATATTTTCGTAATCTATTAGTGATAGTGTACCCTTATACCAAATTTCGTTTCTATTGCTCTAGCTGTTTAGGTTGTGTATTCTATACAATGGGTTTGGCTGCCATTTTGGATCTAAGGTGGCGACGTTTTCAAATTGTCATAATTTAATATTGCATTGTCATCCAGTTCTGAGCTATGTTTAACGTTTTTGGGAAGTTGGTTTAAAATCGATTGCAAAACTTGTACCGAACAGACAAAAAAGCGAGTTATTAATTAATTAAGTACAGTTAACTGGATTATTCTGTCGTAAATCTAATGATTGAATATTATATTGTCACCGAAAGCAAGCTAGTTTACAAAATTTGAAAGAAGTCGGATGATGGGAAGTGAGTTTAAAATCGATTGCAAAATTTGTACCGAACAGAGAGACAAGAAAGCGAGTTAATAGAAACGTATTAAAATGATAACTAGCTTATTTTACTAATTTAGCAGGAAACCCTACAAATAACAACATATCAAAACTTAACCATGAAATTTGGCTGACAAAGTGGACATCTGGTAACAACGCCATGCACAAGAAGTATCTCCTCTTTTCAACTGCAAATTCCGTAATTTGAGGTTGCAATATTGCGTGGCGAAACAGGGATCGAACGGTAATTGGAGACACTTACCGAACTAAAGTTGCCTAGCAACTAAGATCATGCTGTGTGAGCTATCAAGCCCAGGAGTTTACTTTCAGCAAGATTTTTTAAAAAAGAAATACAGACAGACAGAAAGAAAGGAAGATAGACAGACATACAGAAAGAAAGTAAGAAAGACAGAAAGAATTAAGCAAGCATGCAAGCATCGGCATGATGAAAGATTGAAGAGAAAATATTCTTTGATATATCTTGATTTCATATTAGATGAAGACGTAGTGATATTCTAGATTGATAAATTAAAACTGCGTAATGAAAGACCTTTTATGAAGAAGGAGAATGTACGATTGATCATGATGATGCATGTTCTGCCAAAAAACATGTTCTAACCCGAAGGTCCATCGGCAAGGTGAACCGATGGTAATATGCCATTGCCTTCCATCGGATGAATATGACGTCCTAAGAACGGGACCTACAATTTAGAACCTCATCGGGAATCGTACCCATGATCTCTTGATTACAAGGCAGTGAGTGTTACCACTTACCCTCAGGTGACACGATGTAGTACAATTAGGGCACTCAAAATTATTCAGACAATTCTCTATATGAATGTTATTCGAATAATCGAGGATACCCAAATAATAAAACAAGCAGATATACAAAGCTCGAAGTACGAGTATGTATGTATGGGCCATTCCAGTAACTTTTGACTTCGGCCCATCACGATTATCTTTCACGTTCTAGTTAAAATCCTCAATCACAAGCATCCATGCCCCAACCGGGATTCGAACCCGAGACCTTCGAGTCGCTAGCTTAGCGCCCTAACTCACATGGCTACCAGATCGGCTGACAAGACTATTTGTCTAATATTACTAACTGTAGTAAACCAATCTTCTATATAGGTGTGTAATGAGCCTCTCTTCGTAATTAATTGAGTAATTTCGTTTATTCCTTATTCGGATACTAGATCGGTCACTCTTTTCCTTATCCGGACGATTATTTTATTTTTCGTTATCTGGACGTGATACCAAATACACAATTGATATCAGAAAAACATTGCATTGGTTAAATAATAATGGTCCTGACAATCTTCATCATGTGAAATTGTGACATGTGATTTTGTTATCTCCATCTTTATTCCATTGAGTATTTTTGGCGACATCTTTGAATTATGTCGTAATTGGACTACCGATAAAGAACACAAATTCTCAAAAAAGGGCTGTCCTTAAAATTAAGTGGGTAAAGATAATTCATATTCTTCGGTAAAAGGGAAGAGAAAGGAAGAGACAAATCGCCTATAAATTTTTCTGTCTTTAAAACCTCCTTCTCACGATTTCTCTTCGATTGCGGCATTTGTGGCGCAGAGACAGACATAGCTCTCTCTCTCTCCCTCTCTTTCTTTCTCTCTCTCTCTCTCTCTGTTACGCACACACACACACACGCATACACCCACAGATAGTCTCTCTCACAAAACCTGCCACTTGAATTTCACTTGAAGACTTTCCTGCTCTTTTAGTTGAATGGGGAAAAAACTTCATCTCCGATCTCTTGTCAGTCATCTTTTTTGGCAGCAGGTTGAGGAGGGATCTGTGTTTCCATTTGGAGCAGGAGGAAGGATGGGTGCCAGCAAATTCTTTACCATTGATTTATTGATCTCTTTCCATCTCTGTCCTTCTTCTTTCTCACTCGTTCGTTTTGGCCTTTCTTCCCACTTTTCTTCTTCGTCTTCTACTCTCTCTTTCGCGGTGTTGCTTCTTTCTTTCTTTCATTCTACTCAGCTTCCAACTCCGAGTGCAAGAACTCGGACACCAACCCTATCTTGCAGCTCCTGCTAACCCTGTTACATTCACAGTTGCCATCTTTCATTTCCAGAAATTCCATTTTTTTTAAAACGTGTTTCTGTTAAGAACGTGACATAATTTTCATCCCTAAATTAAAAGAAAACGATTTATTTCCGAGGACAAATCGTGTAATATCAGGAAAGCATGTTGTTTACTTCTTTGTACACTTATATTCATAGAAAATGACCGGCAGGTATATTTTCTAAGACCTGCAAGTCAGTATCGCAATACCAGAGCAGTATCAGATTTTAATTTACAATAAATGTTCCATGCATTGATTTTCGCACGTATACTAAATCAATATTGCAAGATTGTTCAATTTTTGGAGTTACTCAGACATATTCCATCGACCATCTTTTTTTAATGAGTAGACATTTTCAAACTGTTGAACACAAGATTTGAAAGACTGACCGGCCGGGGCTTGTATGTTCGTGTTATCACATCATGATTTTTGCACCCACACTTGGCCTTGGATTCAATCCCGATCGTAGTCACATTCTTTGAAGCTACACGCTTGAATGGGAAACAGATCACCCATAGCAAAACACGAAAGGGATATTAGTAGATTCGAATCCTGATGCTGGCCGTTTCGTAGAGATTGCCTCAGTTGAACTAGTCAAAATCTGGGATGATACCAACAATTGATAAGGCCCTGTTCTCTACCTTCCCTTCTCGTTTTCAACGAAAGAGTTTATGATCATAAACTTAAGGTGGTGACCTGATAACAATGTACTGAAAGAAGAAAAAAATACAGTGAAGCAAGCTTTAGTGACAGTTTGAATATTGGTATGGCTACCAGAAACGAAGATGTAGAAAATACTGATAAACTCAAAAGAAAATACTGATAAACTCAGAAGAAAACACTGATAATCCCAAAACGAAATAGCGATAAACCAAGAAGAAAATAGTGATAATCCCAGAAGAAAATAGTGATAAACTCAGAGGAAAATACTGATAATTTCAGAAGAAGATACTGATAAACTCAGAGAATACTGATAAACTCAGAAGAAGATACTGATAATCCGAATCGAATATGTCCGAATTTCACAGTTGTGTATATAGTATAATAATTCCGTGAGGAAAGGTTGTGATGCCACTAGATTAAAAGCGACAGTGTAAATCGAAGTCATTGAACCAAAATCTGAAGCAAAATTATGTCTACCTGCTTTTCGTTTAAGCACTACCCAGCAAGCAAGGCGAAGTCGGCATTTGGTCGGCGAAGGTGGGGCCGACGGGCAGGTGCTGGGTGGGTTACTCCCATATGCTGGCACTCGGGGAACCGACAGCGCCCCGGAAAATGGACCGATGACGTCGACGGCGCCCCGGAAAATGATCCGCCGACCAAATGTCACTTATGGGTCGACGCCGTCCTTCGTTCAAATATTTCCCGACTACTAGTCGGAACCTCGTCTCTCCCCGAAGGTGACCCGTCCAAAACCCCCGTCTTAGTCGGTATTTGGTTTGCTGGGTACGTACCATCCCGCTATTCTTCTTGTTAAACTGAGGAGAAACTCTGATGAATTCCCATTCAACATAGCTGGGCTACAAGACTCGAGTCTGCTCTCCTTCACAGTACCCATCCGAAATCCACGACTATAACCAATTGACCAGTCACACACAGAGCTTAGGTGGAAGTAAGTTGAAATATCTACGAATGTTTACTTGGATACGTGGATATACGTTTTTCTTATACCTTCTGCCTATAGTGTTGCTAAGTGTAATTTTCTTTCTAAAATTATGCAAGAATGAATTACTTGATGGTAGGAGGAACTAACGTCTTTGTTTTAGCAGCAATTCGCGAACTATTTTTCTTAATACGACCCGAATAAAAAGTTTGTCAAGATTACCTCCATATTTATTATTCAAATTAGAGAACTTGAGTGCATACAGCTTCTTAGTATAAATATTATGTAATCATCCGCGTGGTACGGGATTGAAGCTTTGCTTTCTGCCATACGTCCTTGTATTAGGTATAGGTCATCTGTTTAATGTCCATTACAAGGAAGAAAAGGATTACCAATCTACCATGACTAAAATTATGCTTACATAATATGTGAATGACCCTTTATTTTAGTATCGTCTCCCTATCGGTTTCACTGAGTAGGCAACGTTCCTTCAAATTTTCTTGACTCATTGTGGAGAAAATATTAGCTTCTGTTGTCTTGGGTTTACATTTTCATTGTAAAATTAATGAACAAACACTTTTGTATATAATCTTCCACTTACGTATTTTCTATTCTGCACACTGAGAATTGCATAAAAATTTTGTCGCAGACTAAAAAAAACAACAACATGTTTTTATTTCCCGTAGCATCCTCGCTAGATGAATGTTTACGTTATTCTTCTCGTAATCCAGGAATAGCAAGTTCGATCACCCGTGAGAGGACATAATTCAGTTATACTGTAGCTTCCATTCGTAGGATGTTAATATAATTCCTGTTTGATGAGAAACAATGGAAAAGGTCTTTCGATCATTGCCCAAGGACTTTCGGCTCAAAAAAACCGGGCGGAATGTGGACGAATTAAAATTTAGGATTGTTACTAAAAAGTTGACAGAGATGGCAACTCTGCTTCTGAGATAGAGGCTCGTAACAGTCCGCTGTGAGCTTTCTCTCGTTGTTACTGAGTCAGGCACTCGCTTTGAGTGACCACCGAGAATCCGTCTCAGGTTGTTCAAATACGAAGCAATGGAACTGAATAATTCAATCCAGCAAATGGTATTTGAGAAAAGAACTCAGGTATTTTACCTTCTTCCTCCTTTCTCTTTGTTTCTTTAGATTTCTTTTTCGTTTCTCTTTTTTTTCTTGATTCAATCATCTAACCAAGATAGCTTCAGATGATGGGGTGTGTTGCTCTGAAAATCCTCTTTTTCGCAGACAATTCACAGACTTCACTTCGAAACCCTTTCCTATACCTTCTGCCTATAGTGTTGCTAAGTGTAATTTTCTTTCTAACATTGATACTTTAAATGCCTTTAAAAGAAACGAAAATGTTGGACTGATTTGTTCTTAGGTTTAAGGAAGTTAAAGGTTTAACTTTACAAAAGTTGGATACTGCTTTTATATACTCTAAATAAATAAAAATGTTTATTGTGTGAAAATAATCCCTACTTCAAAAAAATTTAAAGAAATAATACTTTTATATATTCAAACATAAGTTACGTATGGAAGAAAATGACATTTTTATCAAGAAAATTAATTATGTTGATGTTGAAGAAAGAACTTTTATGAACTTTAGAATATTCACATAATTAAGTTTGTATTTTAAGTACTTCTAGTCAATGTTTCAGGTTACTTACCTTCGATTTTAATAGGGTCACTCGGGTCAAATTTTGAACTAGGTCACCGCATCTATACTTGGGACCTAGTCTGACAGGGTGACCCGATTTGACCCGGACACTGTTGCGTTTGAACATACTTTTCCACCTGCGGTGACCAAGAGTAATGTGTTACTCCCCAGAGTACAAAAAATACGACACGGGAAATTTAGTGACAATAGTAATAACACATGAAAGTAGTCTCATATCCCCTGAAAGAACAGAAACTCCACCGCAGGTGTGCAAATATGGCTATTCTCAAAGAATGTTGTGTTTGTTGAAAGTATTAAATATGATAAAAGCATTAAAATCTTTTAAAACTCACAAAAATGAAGTTCCCGTACATAAGTTCACTCTTCAAGGAATCTCACATAGTTTGATTCTAATCACAGAAGAAACACGACCGCTCAGAGGGTCAATTGGGTCAACATTAGATCACCGGGTCGTAGTAGAGTTAATTCAGTTTGGTGATTTCGGGTAAGACCGGGTCCCGAGTCATTCGTGTCAAGATCGCGTCACCGGGTCAATGTGGTCAAGTTTCGGACCAGGTCGCTGGGTCACCTACGTTCGGGTCTGGCAGGATCACCAAAATTAACCCGGTTTCAGCTAAAAATAAATTGCTTGATATTTTAGAATATATTAGCAACATAACATGTTTGCTATGAGCGTAGAAAGTAGGCCAGATAATACTGAAGAGTATCTATCAAACGAACTAATTCATAATTTGAAGATACTTGTTATTGATGGGAAAATTGAAATCCTGGGTAATGCCGTCCTAACTTACGATTTTCAAATATTTCGGCTACAAGAATTAGCATGAAAATCTTAACCAGTTCATTTCATAAACATTAATAAGTATTAGATAGATATCGTTTAAAAAAATTCAGTATTGGTTTTACTTTATTCGGTATTTTCAGTATAAAAAATAATTTAAAAAATGATTTTAAAGAAAACACGCTTTTCAAAGCAAAGAAATGTGGACTAAAAAGTAAACAATAATAAATTTATGAATCGGAAAATAAAAGCGTGGGCGCTCTTAGATATTATTTTATGAAAAGCCAGAACACCCACGCTTTTATTTCCGAAACATAAAATTATTATTTTTTCACTTTTTAGACCATTTTTCTTTGCTTTAAAAAACGTGTTTTTCTTAAATCATTTTTTAATTATTTTTTTCTATATTGTAAAGTAACGTGAATTATGCAATGTAAGTATGTGTAAAAACACGTGCTATTGTAGTATGTGTAAAAACACGTGTTATAGCAGTATGCATAAAAACACGTGCGAAGTGTTTACAAACAAATAGTAGAAGACGGAGGAAACCGACAACGGCAACCGAAGACGGCCGATAATGCAAAACAACATTTAAAAGTGCAAATTCAGCGTACCTAAACAAAATAAAAAGCGTTGAGCCGCTTCAAGCGGCGCTATTTTGCTACAAAAGTAGTCAGCGCTCCTCCTCCTCTTTTCTCAGCTTGGTCAAACCTGCTACAACGTAGGCCATTTTATTTTACGACCTTATCTGCTACAAAATAGGTAAAACTCCCTAAGTCCAAATCTGCTACAAAATTAACTTCCCAAACTTCCTTTCTCTTCCAAGCAGCAAGCAATCCGTTGCTTGGGCCAATGTCAACTGCAGTCCAAAAAATCTTGTAAAAAGAGTAATTGAGATACTTTGTATCTCAAAATTAAATCTCCATAGATTTGTACAAAAAAAACTCTTTTTATTAACTTTACAAACTTTGTATTTTCAATAAAAGGTAAAAACAAACGAATGTCAATCATTTTATTGCTACACCTACGAAACAACAATTTATGATTAAATAACGGCGCCAGACTCAGATAAACTGAGCGTTGCAAAAGCAGTTAATGCGCATCCCACAAAAAAAATACGTGGTGGAGGCTCCGAGTACGGAGACCCAGGTGAGGGGTGGTTATCATTGTATCTTAAGATGTGGTCCCCTAAATTATAACATTAAAGAATGTGTACATAACGATTGGCAAATTCGTGATTTTTAAACTTTATATACATGTTTTTGTATGTGCGTGTGTTTGAGAGAGAGACAAACACTTAATTTTTAACACGTTTTCTTTAACTTGCTTTCTTGTCTGTCTGTTCGGCACAAATTAACTCGCTTTCTTGTCTGTCTGTTCGATACAAATTTTGCAATCGATCTTAAACTCACTTCCCTTTCATCGGATTTCTTTGAAATTTTGTAAACTTGCTTACTTCCGATGACAATACAATATTCAATCATTAGATATACGACAAAATAATCCAGTTAACTCTAATTAATTATTTAAAATAATTCGAAATTATTCTTATATTCACGCAACGCCGCAACTATTTTGTGAAAGTTGGGTTGCCTATCTCGTAGGGAGTTTAATATTCATTCTACGAAATGTAATGCACTTGTTACCCTTTGATGGAAGGCTAAAAGGCCTTGACTTATAAAAATAATAATTAAAAAGGATTTTAAAAAAACGCATTTTAAGATGTACTAAAAAACAAATTATAAATTGAATTAATCTTATGAATCGGAAAATAAAAGCGTGGGTGCTCTTGGTTACCTTATCATAATATCTAAGAGCACCCACGCTTTTCCGATTCATAAGATTAATTCAATTTATTATTATTTTTTACTTTTTAGTCCATCTTAAAATATCGTGTTGTTTAAAAATCTTTTTTAATTATTACTTTTATTTCCTTTGTAGAAGAACTGTAGTGAACTTTAGCAAACAAGAGTGCGTTCAAAGAAACAAAATTTACACGAGAGCACAACAATGCTATTAGTTTTTTTTCTTTAGATATTTTTACAAAGTTTTTTTTGTAGGTATAAATTGGCGTACTTGTGATTACATAGATTAACATGAATATGGCAATAAGTCAGTAAATTTAACAGGAGTATCCCAAGTACCTCTTATGAAATGCATTCAGTGCAAAGCATAAAAAGATACACCAAATATATGAAAATAGAATTGCAAAAGATATTAAGAGTTAAATCCAGGGCTGGGAAAGTGACCCCTTGCCGACGCCCTTGGTGCGAATATGTAGTTTTACTTTAGATCGTCACTGGCAAAGACATCATTTCGAATCGGATCCTGACGGAGGTTTTCCCACCAGACAAATAAGGAGATAGTATCTAGACATTGCTCCTAAAATATATCTTTGAAGTTACAGACATGGATGGATATTGCTATCTAAGATACTGTAAAGCCCAGACATGTAAAGAATATTAGATTTCGTGTAGTTTTACATGTCTGTGTAACGTAAAGACACTTTCGATTGAAAAAAAAAACAACTCAAGTACAATTATTTCTCCACCTCATATACGTTTTATAACGTTTAATACATACTCAGAATTTCATTTGATTAAGTCGTGTTTTCCACGCCTTTCTTCATTTGTGTTTTATAACTGACATCTTCCTTCCTTCTTCGTAGTCCGTAAAATAAATAAGTAAGTGCTGTTTATTGTGCTCAGCTCCATGAAAAAAGAAATAGCTTCTTTTTTCTCCCCTTTTGTATGTGTAAAAAAAATAAGTGTTTTCATCAAGAAAAATTCCACTTTTATCAGTTGTCTCTTTTCTGGAGTTCAGAGAATTTCGTCAGCCATGAAATAGAGAAGCAAGTTTATGTAATGAGAGTAACACCAACTGGGACAGATTTTCCCTGTTTTATATTCGTGGTTTCAATTACAAAAACAAATTGTTTTCTTTTCTATTTTACTGGGAGATGAAAAAATAATTTCCTGAAAGGGAGAGGGGGAGAGGGACTAACAGGAAAAGGTAAACTCAATTTAAGTGTGTTAATAGCGTAATTGAGGTACTAACAACAGCTGACAGACTCCCTGCCTCCATCCCTCTACCCCTCTGCTCCTGAAAACACATGAAACTTTGTAAACATTTCAAAAGATATGTGTAATTAACATCCAGATGGGTCTTGTCTTTTTTCCCTATCTTTTCTTCTTTTTTTTGTCTGCTTTTGTTTTCTTTTTTTTTATAGTTCTGTTTTACTTCATCAAACAAAATTAGGTTATAAACTGTTTTGATCTCTGTGTAATGTTGGTTGGTTAATGTGCGACCTCTGGTTTAATGGCAAATGTACACTAGAAAAACATTCGGTAAATAAGCGCTGACTTTTCGAAAAAAAACATTATCTTTCTGCAATTACTGAGGTTATTTAATTTATCTCTGATGAAGTTGTGTTTTTAAAAAAGGAAAACTTGCAAGAAATATTCACCTCAAGCCCATTAGCAGACTTACACAGATCAAGCATGGGGGCGCGGTGGCTCAGTTGATAGAGCTCTCACCTCTGGTGCTAGGGTTCGTCGAATCGATCCCTGCTCATGCGATGTGGGCTTTGGGGTGGGCTATGTGCGTGGGTTTTCTCGGGGGTCTCCCGTTTCCTCCCACTTTCTTCATTCCATCGATTCATACCATCATTATCCATCCGTCCTGAGCCAAAAGTTGCCTAAAGGCCTTATAATTAAATTCAAATTCAGTCAAGCATGTTTTCATATGTACCATTAGAATATTTATGCTTTATTAAGGTTATTAAGTGAATTGTTTTTTTCTAGCCTTTTTTAGACGTTTATTACGAAACATATCCAAAAACTTCCATTAAGTTGCCTGAATTTGTGTTTGTCCATTGTATTGTGTATTCAAATATGTTTCATCAAGCGAATGACCTCGCCAACTACGAAATTAGGTGTAGATTAACCAGTGTAACTTTAGAAAACGGTGCCAAATAATGTGAACTACTCGTCAAGCTTTCCGCATACGTCTACAACCAACCAATGAGCGTCCCTGTGTAGTGAGACCTGGTTGCCATGAGCCCGTGCGTTCATAATATAACTAATACGGTTACCTGATAACATTTTTCAATATGTGCTGCGTTTGGGGCTGTCAAAATGTGGCAACATGTTTCGTTTCCTTGAATTGATACTGCAATCTACAGACTAGCATTTAAACTTTAACCAGCGCTAACACGAAACTTCTCAGATTCTTTGTGATTAGTTTTTCAACACTAGAAATGCGCGTTGAAATCACATCCATCGTCAAATTTGTTCATTTTATAATAAACATATGATGAGTCATACCATTATTGCGATAAGGTTTTGACTATTTAATTAAGGACGAGGGGGCATGTGTGATGGAGCTCAAAATGGATTATATACAACGGTGTTTAGAAAATAATGACCATAGATTGAAGAGTGAATTAGTGAGACTTAAAGAAGGATAAAGAGTTTATTTGAAGACATTTTGAAATATGAGTAGTTTCGGACCCTACCGATGTCGAGATAACTAATTTCGAATCTAGAGTCAGTTTGTCTTTATCTGCTTTCATTTAGACAGTAGCATGAGTTTTTAAAGTGGAGAAGGCTAACCAATGGAAAAAGGACCTGCAAACCTTTTAGAGTCACCAGATTTATTAGCAACTGCCAAATAAATAGACGCTGCTGATAGCAAATATGAAGTCAGTTTCTCTTTACATGTTTTCATTAAGGCCTTAACGTGAATGTTTAAAGGAGAAAGCTATCCAAATATAAAATAATCGTCCAGTTTTAATCAGCAGGTTAGAAACTTCAAGGTGAAATCGATGTCGTTTCCAAATCTGAAATAAGTTTTTCCTCTATCAGTCGATCTGGTTTTATTAAGACGTTAGTATGAAATCTTAAAGAGAAGAAAGATAGTACATTGACAAGGACCTACCAGGTTTAGAATCACTAGAATTAAAACAACCAGATAAATCTGAAACCAATTTATCTCTGCCAGCTTTACTTGAGACGTTAGCCTGAATTACAGACAGATAGACAGACGGGTAAAGTGAAATTAATGAGGGCCAAAACAATTTGCTAGGGAGTCCATTAAAATATCAAAAATAAGATTTCATACAGTGACCATAATTTTGCAGTCAAAATTTGGGACAGGTTTTAGGAGGATCTAACGGAGCCCTTCCGCTTTATTTGTAGGTTCTGTGAGGGTAAACTCAGGAAAAGTTTCCATTCAGGCCATAAAATGTAGTTTAAACTTGAGTTTTCTAAAAGTAAAACCCTGCCTCGAATTTGAAATAAAAACCAACTTCCAGTTTCTTGGTGTTGAGCTGTCATAATAACATATTAATTTTTAAAACACAATAACTTATGATTGAAGTTACTATTAAGCTATAATTAATTTGTTTGTCATCTGTTGTTTGATAATTATGAACTCTCAAAATAGGATAAGATAAAATGAATTTTATGGGCGGTTACAGCACTATGGCTTACGCTCGTCCCGGAAAGTCCAGGAGTACTACAGAAAAACAAGTGTAAAATCACTCTTTTGCTTATGAAATTTCTGGACATTTTAATTATTTTTCGGGACACCGGGACACAGCCCAATAATTCAGGTCGTATGGTCACCGTATGCATGGATAAAATTTTTATTTGCAAAATGTCTAAATGTTTAGCGAAAGGAAAGATAAAAATATTATTAACCTGTAATTAACATTTCTTCTAAACATAGAAGACATGTTTTGAAGCATATATTGTTGTCATCAAAATTTATTGTCCTTCAAATTCTAGAACGAAATTCAGAGATTTTGATTATGATCAATCATCAGTCCTTATTTTCACAACCTAGCACCAAATTGAGATATTTTCGTTTAGAACTTTTTTCAGTATTGGAGTAAAATCAACCTATAAACAATCATTGTGTTTTTAAACTTACGTTAGAACTGAATTCGTTGGGAATAAGAACAGTAATTTTGTTTGAAAATCTAGGGTCAAACACAGAGATTTTTATTTTATAACCGTTCATAAAACAAATTTTGGTGCACATCGTTTGTGAATACCTTAATTATCTCTATTTGAATAACATACTTTAATTAGAATTTGGCCTAACGTTGTTATCATCACTGAATCAATTATGAATGGAACATTGAAGTGTGAACAAAGATTATGAGACAGTCAGATAACAAAATTTGTTCTATAAGAGGTCTATTTTAATAATTTAATATTTCTTGTAGGTAACTGTTTTTTTTTTATTTTACTTTAATTTTTAAAAGAAAAGGAAACATCACCTGAAATGTTTTTTCCATCCAAGTAAAGATCTTAACTCTAAAAGACTAGGTTGAAATTAAGCCGAGAACTAAAATAAATCCGAGCATTTCGTTTTATTTCTTCTGTATTTCTTCTCTCTTTATACTTTTCCTGTTATACCTTTCTTCTCTTTCATCTAGTTTTCATGTCCCTTTGGAGGTTATCTTAATTCCTCTTTTTGCTTTGATCTCTTGACATGACATTCATGAAAAATTAAACTAAGCTGAATGAAAACGATGTTCCTGCCTCCTCTAGTTCCGCCGGACTATTTCATTTATCGTGTGTGTGTGTGTGTGTGTGTCTGTGTGTGTGTGTGTCTGTGTGTGTATATTTCTTTTTACTTACAAGAATAAACCTGGAATTACCAGGAGTGGAGATCGGTTAAACTTAAAGACGTTCTTAAATAGGTCTCCGTCTAACATCTAATGCCCTGTGTATAATGAGCACACAGCGCAACAAAGCTGGGAAGGACTTATAAATAGAATGGTAAAAATGTACTTAATTCTGTAAAGACAAAGAAGCAAACAAAATAATTTAAAACTCTGCTTTTATATTGTAGCAAATTGTATCCTTGACAAATTTTTGTTTCGCTTCTTTTTTAATTGTTAAGCAAAATCGTTAATATAATTCACCATTAAAGTAAACTGCTTCGAGTGACCAAACTGAAAGGACTTTTGTCTTCCCAGATGGCTTTTATTTACTTCAAAGCAGAGTTGCGGTCGTTGCTGTATTTGTACGCTTCTAAAGACCACAGTCCGCTACTTTTTTTTGGATAAGTAGCTCCCCAAAAGGAGTAGTCTCAGGATGTTGAATCAATACCGAAATTGAAAACCCTCACTGAGGTATCGAATTTCGAACCGCTCACCACAAGTTAGACGACGCTTATAATTGGCCGTTGTTTAGGGGATGTAATAAAGATTGTCTTTTCACTGGTTTGAATGGTTTATCACTAATACCAAACTGAATTATAAATTATCTTTACACTGTCAAAAGGTTTTTAACAATCTCCTAGAAATTTTCAGGCAAGGCTGAATCGAATGTTACTAAGAAAATAAAATTTTCTACTAGTTTTCAAGGATACTTAAAAAAATATATACAGGAATTTCTCGACTCTATACAAATTCACGTAACTATTATTTAGGCAATTCTACAACCAAAATTATTTTGGAATTTTAAATATATTCTGTCAAAATCATTTCTCAGTGTGTTCTTTACGGGAAAGAAAATAAAAATATCGATAATTATTTCAGAATTTTGTGTTTACATATTCTTGAAATCGAAAAAAAAAATAATTCTTTGTCAGTACCATCACTGGAAATTTTGATGCAAACTATTACCTGGTTTGTTAGACTTCTTTTAGGAAAGTGGCTGAATACAGTGTATACTATGAAAATCGTTTACGATTTTTAAATTCCCTGAATTAAGGTTATTGAGTCTCCCTGTCAACTAATCAGATTGATTTGTGTTCAAATTGTAGTTCTATCAATTAGATCTATCAAAAGTGAAGTTGGTAAGCTCGATTTACATCAAATTATTCTTCATCCCACGAGAACTGAATAAAAAAATGCCTAAAAGTCATTAATAAAGGGTCATATAAAAAGTCTCCGCGGTTTTTTGGTACATTTTTTAACAAAAAATTTCTTTATTGAAAATTAGTTTTAATCAAGTACATATTGACCATTATTATCTACGACTTTTTGCCATTTTTCGGGTAGCTTCATGATTCCATCGGTGTAGAACTTCTTTGGTTATTAGTCGAAAAACTTGGCCAAGTGATTTTCAGCGGCTCTTCGGTCGGCCAGTTTTATACTACCAAGAGAGTTTTGCAGAGACCGAAACAAATGGTAGTCAGACGGTGCAAGGTCCGGGCTATACGGTGGATGCATCAAAACTTCCCAACCAAGTTTCGTCAATTTGTTCCGAATCATCAAAGATGTGTGTGGCCGCGCATTGTCATGATGGAAAACAACTCCCTTTCTGTTGGCAAATTCTGGTCGCTTTTTCAGGATTGCTTCGTTCAAACGGTCGAGTTGTGCACAGTACAGGACCGACTTGATGGTTTCGTCAGGATGCAGCAGCTCATAATGGACAATTCCTTTCCAATCCCACCAAACACTCAACATAACCTTGTTTGCCGACAATCCAGGCTTTGAAGTCGTTTGTGGAGGGTCACCTGGCTTTGACCATGATCGCTTGCGTTTGATAGTCTAGTATTTCACCCATTTCTCATCGCCTGTAATGATTCGCTTCAAAAATGGTTCCATTTCGTTGCGTTTCAGCAGCATTTCACTGATGGTAATTCGGTTAATCAAATTTCTTTGCGTTAATTCATGTGGCACCCAAACATCGAGCTTCTTTTTGTAGCCTGCTCTTTTCAAATGATTCCAAACTGTCATGTGCTTGATGTTTAGTGCCTCCGCTATTTCCTGCCAGCTTTCGTGCTGGTCTTGCTCCACCAGTTGCAAAATTTCATCGACTTTTTCTGTGACTGGCCGACCAGAGCGAGATGCATCTTTGACATCGAAATTTCCGGAACAGAATCGAGCAAACCACTCCTAAGTCCTTCGTTTACTCACAGCATTCTCAACGTACACTTCACAAATTTTTCGGCATGTTTTTGCAGCGTTTTTAACTTTTTTATATCACCACCTTCACAAAAAAATGTAATCTGAAATGTCACCTTTTTAGCACCTGTTCGTTTGAGACAATCGTTATGCGTTTGTTTACGATGCTGCCAGATATAATTACGTAAAACCCTATAGCTTGTGAGTGTTGCCAGATATATAGGCATCAACACCATCTAGTGGAAAAACACCGCGGAGACTTTTATATGACCTTGTCTGAAGAAGATGTTATTAAAACATTGAAACTGTAACGCTTGCTGTGTGGTTTTTTTTTACAATAAAGTGTAATAGCCTTGTTAGCATGTTTTAGTAAAATTAAAAGTATATGTATCCGTATATGAAACATTGCTTTTTTTTATAGTAGAACCGCTGAAAATAAAAACGAAAAATAATTTAGGAAAAATATATTTGAAAAAAATAGTGCACATCTGGCATGAGAGACAAGAAGAGTAAGGAAATTGTATAAAATGTCCAAACTGGAGGAGGTAATCCATAGACTTAAGAAATTAGCTATTGCAAGAAACTTACCTCAATGTTTATTTAGATAATCTTCTTATTATTATTGTTGATGGTGATAATGATGAAAAATTATGATGGTGATCTTCACCTGGCTGCAAGAAAGCGAAAAGCATTAGTTAGAAGAATCGAACCAGGCTATAAACCCACAACTTCGTAATGGCAATGCCATTTCGACCAAATAAAGAGAGAGAGAGAGAGAAATAATTTGTATTGCAAAGATTAAAGAAGAGCTTGAAATCATTGTTAGTATTATTGTTGTCAAGAAAGCAACCTAAAAGGTAGTTACTCTTTCGAGTTTATTTAGGTATTAACTTTAAAAATGCAGTAATTATCTTCATTTCTTGAAAGAAAGAAAGAAAGAATAAAGTGAAATAAACTGACACTAAAAGGGAAATAAAATTATGTTTTGCTTATACATTTTAATACAGTCCGTATTGTTAATGTATTTAAAATCGTTATAATTATATTAAAGGAAAAAATAAATGCAACACTTTTACGATTTTCCGTTTCAATTTTCCTTTACTTCATGCACTTGAGTTTCCAACTTTTTTTTTTTTTTTAATATTTTCCTCTGTTTACTTTGGTATTGTTTCAATGTGACACATTTGTGTATAACATATTCTTCTCTTTTATCTTAAATTCCTGCCATCTCTTTCATCTTGCTTTGCAGATCACGTCTTACTCTCTCTTTCTCTCACTTATTTCTCATAAGCGGACACAAAAGAAGATGCTCCCCTTCTTTTGTATGTGAGTGAATGCGTTTATGTTTTAAGGATCACTTTATAATGCGCTTCCTTCCTTCGTATGCCTCGTTTGAATTTTATGGTGAATTTCCTTAGCTGGAGTGATGAATGGATATATCCTTTACATTTTTGCCAAGCAAACTGTTTTAATGACTATATTCCTGGGCGCACGCACGCGTTTTGGTATATCTTCTTCATCCTGCTCTTCATCTATGAATAACAGGCATTCTATTAGGTTATGTTTTGTAGAATTATACAGTTTGCATCTGTTTTGTCTCAGTTACATAACATGACGTCTTTCTGAAGTAATGTGGTTGTAAATACTTCAACGAGGCTTCGATTTTATTCAAAAGAAAAACAAAATACGTATATGGTATTGCGATCTTCCGTAAGTAAATTTCAAGAGCTCGTTTATTCGTTTTCCCGTGACCACTGTTTATGCTGTTTCGAGTAGAGACTAGTACAGTTAATCCAAGTTTGTATCTGTTAAATCGTTAATTACGTCAAATTATGTCAAATTAATTATTATGTGTTAATAATGTCAAATTTTATTGAAATAATTTCATTTGTTACTCTATCATCCCCGACTATTTGTTTTTAAAATTGAGGTCTCCTTATTATATAAACGGCAATTAGTTATACATACGAATGTGGGTAAAATCTTAAACGTATCATGATATCAACTGAATTGACTTAACCGTTCTTAGATGAAGCGGAAATACAGATATTTTTAACCGAGTCTCGTTACTTATTTATTTTACAACACTCTTATATATGAAAATATAGTGTTGTCCATCGTATCAACATATCGCATTTTGGACAATATAGCGAACGAAGTATATAATTTGAGCCGAAATTTTTTCAATCCCAATTGTGAGATAAACACCCAAGATAGCAGGTAAAACTTGCTATGCTATGCACATGCTATGCTATGCACAAAACAGACTTGCAGTTCAAGTAAAGCAAACTTGCATTGCAAGTTTTCTAGCTTGATGCAAGTTTAATGCAAACCTAAAAGTTTCCCAATTCAAACTTGCAGCGAACCTGTTTGTAAGTTTGCATAGCATGCCATCTGCAAGCGTCAAGTCTGCTACAAGTGTGTCGGGACGGGCGCGAGCCGTAGTCTGTTGCCGCCTATAAAATTCGTTTTATCTTATCTTATCTGCACAAGTGTGTGTAAGTTTGCATTATGCCTGCTGCAATCCTGTTACTTGCGCTGCAAGTCTGCTGCAACTGTGTGTAATTTTGCATTATGCCTGCTGCAATCCATTTACTTACGCTGCAAGTGTGTGTAAGTTTGCATAGCAAGCCATCTGCAAGGGTCTGACTTGCGCGGCAAGTCTTCTTCAAGTGATAGTACCCAGTAGCATAGTACGGTGTTCAAAATATTTACGACGTACATACAAGCTTAGGCTACACGCAGCGTTAATTTTTTTCCATGTCAATAACATTTCATGTAACAACTTTCTTCTACATGGATTATTGGATACTTACCACAAAATTGCATTATCCTCAAGACAGTCACATCCACCAAAGAAATAAAACAAAAATAAAACTGGCGCCGTAGCGGTGGCGGTGCTGTCAACGAATGTGATACTTGTTCCACCTGGTGTTAAAAAAGTGGAACTAAGACTTTGTAGACTTGCATCTAGTTATCACTGAACTTAATATACAAACCAGTAGATCATATACATCTACTGCAAACTTGCTGTGGGACTGCGATGCAGAGAAAAATCTAGCAGGTGATAATCAAGTTTAAGTCATGTGCAGGTGTGCAGTGCACGAAAAGTCTAGCAAGTCAAAATCAAGTACAATGAGGACTTGCAGTAAACCAACATGCTATCTGGGACATTGCTAGCGACTTTTCATGCTTTTCAGATTTTTAATTATATTTCCTTTAAAACAAGATATTCTTGTGCTCGAATTAATTCTATTGATTTTAATTTAAATATATGAATATTTATTTTTAAAAAGTTTTTTATTTTAAAAGAAAGATACTGAGATATCGTAAAAGCTCATAAATGAAAAGAAGATAGCTTGGGGACGGAAAAGGTAAATTACCTGAAGAAGAAGAAAGACTGTAGATATTAAGTTACTTCATTCAAATATCCTCTTCACTTTTTTGAAAAAAAAAAAGCAGTTTTGTACCTAATTAAACTACGAAGTCAAGTTGTTTGGGCGATTACACTTACCCCTTTCAAACAGAAAGAGAAAAAAAATATTAGGTATCTGTTCCTATGAATATTATAAATTGAACTTTTTCTTCCTTTTCAGCGAAAAAAGAAACACTCATTTTCCTAACCTTTTCTAATCAATTTTATAAATGTTATTTTTTTACTACCATTTAAACATGGTTTCCGTCTACGACGAATAGTAAGGAACAGTTTTGATTTTAAGAAAGTTTCGTTTTGCCCTTTGAGCCTGAGATGGTGCTAAGATCTTTGTAATTGTAATTTAAAATGGTTTGTCTGGTAACAATGTAGATAGTGCAATATGAGAAAGATTGTTTTAGTATACATAATTAATTACTTTTTTTATATTAATCTGTTGGCTAGTTATATGAAAGTATTTTTTTTTTATTATTTATCAGTATTTCCTTGTTACTTGTATTGGATTTATAATATATTTGGGTGATGTGATACAAGGACTAGATGGGCCACGGTGGCTCAGTTGGTGGGCGTGGGTTTTCTCGGGGTGCTCCCGTTTCCTCCCACTTTCTTCATTCCACCAATTCATCCCATCATCATCCATATTATTATCGAAATAGTAAAACTAGATAATTCCATTGTTGGAATTATTTTCTATTCCACAGTCATATCATAAAAGAAATAAGTCACCAAGAGCTTACACTTATTATATAAAATATGCCATCCTTCTAAGAATTATTAAACCAAACTGCAAATAGTTCGGGATAGCTGCTTTTTAGAGCACCCCTAAGATAGGGATTACGGAAGGGGAGAGAATTTGAGGAACAAGTCGGCCAGTTTCGAATGTACCACCCCGATACTCGTCTGCTATGACGGAGGAAAATTCCCGAAAAAATTTCAGCCGGGATGGCTGGTAGTTGCGATCGAACCCAGGACATTCCGAATGCAAAGCCAAAGTTCTATCTACTTAGCACGGCTGCTCGGTAAGAAGTAAAAAATAATTGAAAATGAACTTTCTTTCTCAAAGGTAGGATCTTTCTCTCCCTATGCCCTTGTGCTATTCTTGAGCAATTCGAAAACAACCCAAATGTTCAGACCAGTATGCCTGCCAGATATCAAACAACTCAGAACTTATTTTTTTAAAAGCAGTAGAATTCACATTCTCCTTGCTAGTGATTGATACTGTTATTGATGTTAATTTAGTTTCTAGGCATATTAAGGGGAAAGTATTGTAAACTCTCTACAAACCTTTATATTACCTCTACTAATTTCATTCACGGAAGAAGATAATCTCAAGAAATTGATTACAGCTATTCGAACAGCCAATATTCACTGTATTTCGTGTGACAACAGGAGAGAGTTATATTTCTACGTTCCTCATTTATTACACTTTTATGCTTCTACCTTTGCGGCAACGAATTGATCACAGTAATTAACTAACTCCTGTACCCGTGAAACCTGTATGACCTATCAGATTGGCCTAGTTCCATGCCCTAATCAGTAGCACTCTACCAAAGAAACTCCTCTCATTTCCTGTTCAAAATAAACGTTTTCCTGCGACACGGGGTTAAATTCATTGAATACAATGCAAAGTTAACGAAACCTTGAGGGTTTTCTTTTTTAACGAAAATATCCTGAATTTTCGGGTTACAAGAAGTTGGCAACATTGATTTTAATGTGTTTTTTTTTTTTTACCTAGTACGTACGTACCTGCTATTTTCCTTCGTTCTTTATTCAAGGTTATGTCTTTCTCCTTTTTCTTATTTGACTTCCATCCACCCTAATTTCACTGGTTATGCATGCTACGAAAGATTCGGAGAGAGAAAACGGATAGCGGGAGACGAGAATAGAAGGGTGTGAGGATTTTACCAACCCCTTCATTCTCTTATTTACTCGGCCGTGTTAATTAAAACAAGTGCTTCCTCTACTTACAGGTTACAGCGAGAGGGAGAGAAACAGAAGGTGACAAACTGAAAAGAGATTCAGAGAGACAGAAAAGAAGGAAGGAGTGAATGAGAGAGTGGATGGGGGAGACAGAGATTGGAGGACGGGGAGAGAACTTCCTTTTGTTCTGGCGAAAGAAACTTCCTATTTTAAAAGCCATTGAAAAACTCACAGGATATAGTTTGGTTGCCTTAATAACACACTGTCTCTCTGAAAAGAACGTCAATGTTATGTCACGTGTGAAATCCTCCCTCCCTCCTCTCTCTTGGGTTGATTTAAGAATTTTTTTTAATACTTTATAGCATTCTCGATACTTTCTTCCAGTGTTCTATAATGTAAATAATACACACGGTATTCAAAATTGAAGTATATTCTTTACCTATCAAGTAACTCTTTTACATTATTAGTATGCTATTTTAGATATTAAAATTATCCCCATACAAGCAGCTAGAACACCAGCATAGTTCACTCTGATACTTGAAGAAATCATTTTCAAATAGAACATTGCGTCATGAGCAGCAGCAATCATAGAATACGGGTGCCGAGGTTCAGAAGATCGGAGAAATAAAATTTCCTAGTGAGTAGATAGCCAATTGGTCTTTTATGTGAGTAGATAGCCTATTGATCCTGGAGTGAATCTCAAATGATAAAGTCATAGTGAAGCGAACTGATTTTATGATGAAAGAAAAAGTGTTAATTTTACTGAACCGTTCAATGTATCCTTGGCAATAACTGATAACTAAATAGACCTGAAGTAGAAATGCCATGGTGAATATTGTTACGTATCACAATCGCCTCAGTTTAAAAATAACGACCTTCTAAATAATTAAAAGAAAAATGTGTTAGAGATAAAATTATATCAAAGACAATTCCTATCAACCCTGCTCTTAAGAACGCGTGTGCGAGAATTGGTTCTTTATTATGTTTATTTAATTTTCATTCCTTGAATGATTTGTAAATTTTCTACCTGTTTTGTACCTATCTCTTCTTTTGCAATTCAGGATGGTAAATAGTTTCATGAGCAAAAGCTAGAAAAGTATTACAGTGTTAGAAAAACTTTTATCCACCTTTCCTGTAGCCAACTTCAGTCCGATACTTACATGACGGAACAACTTTCGAACAGAACAAAAGAACAAACTTAACGCGTGCTATATGTGCTTCACTGTGTTCAAAAATATCAGTGAATGTCGACATAAGCTTGAAAGATATCAGTTACTATCTGGGAGCCAATCACTGACTGGTTTACTATAGAAAGGATAAAAGTCATAGCGAGAACATGTAAGCATAATTTTGGTTCATATTTTCGTTGGTAAACGCTTGGTGGCGTTAGTTATCACTTTGGTGCTTGCAGTGGAGCAACAAGTTGAAAAAAAAATCTTTGGAATAGAAAGCCGCTTATTTTTTTAGTTGCCTGTAAGAGACAATACAGGCACGTGTCACGTGGGTAATTACGTGTGGAGCGATAACCAATCAGTGGGTTAGTGACATTGCTTTTAAAATGCTTCCTAAGGCAAGACAAACCAGGTCACATGGATGGAGCACAAAGTTAAAGTAGGTTGCATAGTGTATTGTATACTGTTCTATCTTCCGCGTAGTCTTTATCCTGGTTGTTTTCTGCCTGTGAGCACTCGGCGTCGCACAAACACAAATTTGATACGATGCTTTTATCTCACAGCTGCTAATCTTTCTGTAAAGGTTGCAAGAA
>JAGDQP010023070.1:13012-29644 GCA_022664845.1 Lepisma saccharinum | reverse complement strand
CGAAATAACACTGCAGCGAGAAGGTCCTGAAGATCTGGATGTTGAGTGCTGCGCGATACGAAATTTGCCGATTCAGAGCGTGAAGCATGCTGTCGACTGTCGCCATGCAGTTGTTTCCTTGCAACCTGTGGTATTGAACGAGTTTGTTTATGCGAGATTTTTGTTGGGGAATTAATTGTAATGGAAGGGTAATAATAGGTTTATTGTCTGAATATGGGTTTAATGAAGTGGCTAACCAAAAGACCTAATCCGGACGAAGAAGAAAAAGTGTTTAGAACTGTCTCCTCGTGGTGATTCTGATGCGACACTTTCAGGCGCCACTAGCAATATTAAACAGGCAAGTAGGCCTACTTCAGCGTTGTTTCCCGAATGTTGGTCTGAAGATCAGAATAGATATTTCAAAACAGAATATACATGGTTAGTCGTAGAAAATAAATTATTAGGCTGTAATGTTTGCCGTGAAATCAGGCAAATGGGGATGGGTACATATAAAGGAATAGGTTTTAATTCTTCAAAAGAGTGCAAGGTTAGTTTTAACGGTGATGATAAAACGAAGAAACAAAAGTGTCTGAGGGAAAAAAATCACGAACACGAAGTATCCGTATCTCACAAAAATTGTGAATCCATTAAAACCGAATCACACAAACAAAAACTAAAAGTAGAGAACACGAATACTAAACAATCTGACACCACAGTGAGGATCGTTCGTACAGCATACAAAATTGCCAATCAAGAGTATCTTCAGCGATGGTACTTTGAATAAGGTCCGAAACGCAATTTTCCTATTCCTTACTCTGGGAGAGAACCGAGTGATGTCACCAGTGATTCTACCAGAATTTTCAGTATTGATGCGCGGTCCCTTTCAGATATCAAATCTGGTTTAAACTTACTTACTCTATGGCTTAAGGAACTCGCAACTTAATTGCCGCAGTAATAAAACTTCGCCATAGGGTTCTATTCTGGGAAAGATCAAGCCAGTTTTCATCACAAACACCTACGTCTGGAAGATCCCTTCTAATATAGTTCTCTAGCGTCGTCTTGGCCTTCCCAATGACCTCTTTGCCTCCAGGTTTCCAACCAACAAGGAATACATACAATCTTAGTTTTTTCCCCATGCGAGCTACATGCCTGCCTACCTTAGTCGTCGCGATTTCATTATTCTTAATCATCATTCATAATCTTCAAAAGATTGGTTTCAACACGTCCCAGTGAAAACAGGTTTCTGGCTATCCTATTCAATTGTAATTACCAACCCTAGTAAGCAAGGAGCATAAGTGACATTGAAATCTAAAAACATGATGTAATCTTTTATCTATAACTTGAAACATAAATTACACAAAATGTACATATCAGCTTATCTCATAACTAATGTCGTATATTTGCACCATGAGATAAAGGACAATAAGTTACCTTCAACACTACCGTTAGTTACGAAAATAGTCTCCATCGGACGCCACAACACTCTGCCACCTGTCAATCAGTTGTTGAATCTCCCGCTGAAAGAAGTCACTAGTTTTGGAGGAAAAGAACTGGGTCACTGTTTATCGCACATCATCCTCATCTTGCAGTGTTTCTCGCAAAGGTGGTTTTACAGGCTGCGAAACTGGCAGTAGCCTGTTGGTGAAAGATCTGGCGAAAACGACGAGTGGGGCGGTTTCACCTAGCCACATTCCTCGATCTTAGCACAGTTCCTTCTTGCTTTATGTGGGCCCGCGTTATCACCGTAAATCCTTGCAATTAACCTGAGCAGGACGTATCTCTAACAGCGCAGTCCGTAGGCGTTCAATCTGCTGACAATAGGCACTACTTGCCACATTGATTGTCTGGTTACGCGGCAAGAGCTCAAACTGGATTATCCCACGGAACCCCCCGAAACATTCAACACCACTTTGCAGGGGTGGATATCATCTTTTGGTACAGTTCCTGCGCCCCCCCCCATTTAGTTATCCACTGCCCTTCGCATCTAATGTTATGGTAGAGGACCCACTTTTCATCTCTTGTCACCATTGTGTCCAGAATTGGCTCACGTCTGTTACGGGTGAGCAGGGAACTTCAGATGTCAACTCGCTGCTGCTTCTGTTGAGGCGTTGACGCAAGGGGTACCCATTTTCAGAGTTTCGACACGTACCCAAGGTCATGCAGATGACGATGAACGATCGAATTGGTGACATGGAGTTCGATGGCCAGTTCTTGAACAGTTTTCATTGGATTTGCCTCTACCGCTGCTTGCAGGGCATCGTTGTCGAGCTGCACAGGTCTTCCTTCTCGTGGCTTATCGGTGAGGCTGGAATCCCCAGACCGAAATCTCTGGAACCTGCAATGGCACTTGCACACATCCACAGCATTCTCAACATATACGGCATCGATATACGGTGTGCTAGCTGGATATCCCTGGTGAAATTCATACAACAAGATATGCAGTATGTGGTCATGCGACACTGCCATGATCAAACACAAGCCACATTTTCAAAATGATAAAAGCTAAACTAGTCTTAAGCTTCTGTTGGCAGGAAATAAAATAAAAAGAGCTTTACCAATAAACTTTCTCTTACACATATCTGGCAATACTTTAACTCTACTACATAAGAGCAAAACTTTATACTCTATTTTGCAAATAATGCTCAGATATATTTAAAGGATAAATCGAGATAAAAAGTTAAAAGTAACTACTTCTTCGTCTTCAAATAAAATCGCTGTTTTCCAGAGAAGATAGATTTTAACTATCTTACTTACTTACTTACTCTATGGCTTACTAAACTTGCAAGTTCATCGCCGTAGTAACAAACGTTCGCCATCCTGGGCAAGATCAAGCCAGTTTTCATTACAAACACCTACTTGCGACGTTACTATGAGGTGAGTAGACCTTGTCACCCTGAACAGCCTTCATATTCCTTAGGGCAATTACTTACACAGCGGGTTACGTACCACAAGCTTTCAAAATACATACATGGGCTCTAATATTTTAGCACAGAAGAAAAAAACACTTTGCTACAGTCGAATCTGTAGACCAAATAGCGTGTCTCTGTACCATTTGCAGGAATGTCCAGCACTGATTGAAGTCATGGAAGTATCGGCTCAACTCCAGAAACTGCTGTTGATACTTAAAGATACTTTTATCAACAGCAGTTTCTGGAGTTGAGCCCATAATTCCATGACCTCAATAAATCCCTTGTCTTCTCACAAAACGAGTAGGGGTATATGTACAAAGGTAACAGAATTGATTGTGATCATTTAATCAGGTTTGTTAATAACACTGAACAAAATGAACGAACAATAAAAAGGAATTTGGCAGTAACAGAAATATAAAATAGGAATTGAAATTCAAAAGAATAAAAATAAATCACGTTGTAAATAAAAACGTCAGCCACTTCATTTTCTAATGCACTTTGCTGTTGCCATCTGTCGTTCACAAAATTAAACGTTTTAGTTGCTCTGGTGGGTTGAAGTATTTCCTTGCATTTAAGTGAATGCAATTCTGTCATTAATTATTTCAATATTAAATCCATAATTGAATATAAAATAACAGTCCTATAAATAAAATAACTACGAGGTTACCACATTCTCGAAGATCTCTTCTAATATTGCCCTCCCAACGTCGTCTCGGTCTTCCCAACGGCCTCTTTCCGTTTGGCTTTCCAATCAAGTTGCAATATAATCTCGTTTTTCTTCCATCCGAGCTACGTGGCCTGCCCACCTTAGTCGTCGTGATTTCATTATTCTTACATCGAGTGAGCGTAAAGTCGGCGAAGTTCTTTGTTATACAGACTCCTCCATTCTTCAGTCACATCGTCCCGTTTCGTTTCCTATATCTTTCTCAAGAACTTATTTTCAAACACTCGTAATTTATGTTCATCTGTTAGGGCCGTGCTCCAACTTTCGCAACCGTAAAGTATTAGTGGCAGAATAGTCGTTCTGTATATTATCAATTTCAACTTCATCGATGTTAATCGCGAGGTTTGGAGTGTCTGGACTGAACAGAAACATGAGTTGTCCGATACTAAACGACTTTTTATTTATTCCGTGACCTAGTTTTTGCTTGTTACGTATGCTCACAAGTATTTAAATTTGTTTGCTTTCTCTATGTCCTCATTCTTAATTGTTATGGATCTATTTCAGTTATTCTATGCGTTTCGGCTTATTATCATGTACTTTGTTTTCTTTATGTTTATCTGTAGACCTATTCTATGGCACGCCTCTACTAATATAAGACATCGGTGTTACTTTGTAGTGCCTCTATATCTTCCCTTATTAAATATACATCATCCGCGTATTCGAATAGTTCATTCAAACCACTCAACGTTAGTCCCTTTTTGTCATCTTTAATTTTAAAATTGCATTTTCTAAAGCAGAGTTAAACAGCAATTGTGACAAGACATCACCTTGTTTCAATTCGTTGCGAATTTTGAAACTATCTGATATATTATTACCTACCAGTACTTTGCTCATGGGGTCGCTGAGACATTTTCAGAAGTTGAACAAGTTTTTTTAATTCAAAATTGTACCAACATACTGTATAGCTTTTCCCTTTTAATAGAATCAGTGATAAGCCTTCTTAAAGTCAATGAATAGCTGGTGAACCGTCCCATTGTATTCCCATTTCTTCTCCAAGATTTGTTTCAAGGCGAAAATCTGGTCCAACGTGGGTCTATTTCTTCTAAATCCACATTCGTGATCTCCAATTATTTCATCTACCTTTACACTTAGGCGAGTTAACAGAATATTACTTAATACTTTGTAACATGTTGGGAGTAACGAGATTCCGCGGTAATTATTTCTGTCCGATTTATCGCCTTTTTTATAAACCGGAAATATTATTGAGGTTTTCCATTCCTTTGGGAGCTGCTCCTTTCTCCATATAGCGTTTATCAATTCATGTAGTTCCTTGATAATTGCCGTTCCTCCCGCTTTAATTAATTTGGCTGGAATATTGTCTATTCCCGGCGATATAAAACATTTAATTTCTTTATCGACATTTCGACCTCGATCTCGCTAGTTTCGGGTATCCACGGTTCTGAGGTATAGATTTTAAATTCCTATGTTCCCCTTTGTGTACATTAAGATGTTTGTCGAAATAACTTTTCCACGCATCGATAATTTCAGTCGGATCCACCAGCAGATCTCTAATCATTTCAAATCATCCCTAACCATCCCTAACCTCGGTTGGTAATCTTTTCTTAACGAGTTTACCTCTTTGTACAGATCTCGTATCTTATTTGTCTTGCTGTTTTCCTCTATCTTCTACCTGAGATATTCTCGCTTTTTGTTTGTGAACCCGCGTGTGGCGTTGCGTTTTGCGTTGCTGTAGTGGTTGGTATTTCGCTCGCTTTTAGTACTTAGGTATCGCTGCCTTGCTTATTTTCGTTCCTCATGAAGTTTAAGGCATTCTTAATCAAACCAAGGATTGTTTTTTCTGGTGTTTCTTCTCACCTACGCGTTCGTTCGTTGCACCTTTCACTGTGTCACGAATTGCCTCCAACATCTTTTTTACATCAATTTCTCTATTACTTTCTTGTTTATTACTACTCGAGTCAGCTAAGATTTCGAACCTATTTGAAATTTCGAGTTGGTAGTATGCTTTTACGCTTGGATTATCTGCTCGTTTAACTTTGAATTTATGTTGTTTTGATCGTTTGGTTTCTCTGTCTGCGATGCATAACTTTTCCCTCACTTTTGTGATCACTAACTGATGGTCGGTGTCGCCTTCCGCTTCTCTGTAAGACCTAACATCTATTATACTGGTGTGTCTTCTGTCTACTAATACGTGATCGATCTGGTTGAGCGTTTTGCCAACCGGAGATACCCATGTGTATTTGTGTATGTCTTTGTGCTGGAAGTATGTGATATTTACTAGTAGGTTTTTGAGACCGCGAAAGTTATCAGCCTTGCTGCATTGTTGTTGGTCTTTTCGTGAAGGCTTTATTTGCCTGTAGTAGCTCTATATGTTCCTCCCTCTCTTCCTTAGAATTGAAATCACCCAACACAATTTCAAATTATATTTCAGTAATCGGTCAAACAATCTTAATAGCTCCTCATAAAATGTATCTTTGTCGTTATCATTAGCCAGCTCCGTTTGGAGCATAGATATTTATTAAAACCGTGTTGCACCATCGGGTACGTATTGTAACGTACAATTGTCTTTCGTTGACGAACTCTATATTCTGAACCGCCGGAAAGATACTGTTCTTAATGAGGAAACCTGTTCCGAAATCGTGAGACTGTGTTCCCCCATACTAGAAAGTGTACTTGCCCTTTAAGATGCTATCTTGACCCTCCCACCGGACTTCTTGTATCGCTATGTCCAGCTCGTACTTCTCGGTCTCGCGTCCGCCACCTGAAGAGCTCCCGTTTTGTATAACGATCGTACGTTCCATGTTCCTATTCTAAGGTCTTTCTTAGTCCTGTTCTTGGAGTCCTCTGAAGTAGTCCCCGCCCGGAGATCCGAATGAGGGACTAGTTAACCTCCAGAATATTTTACCCCAGGAAAATCCATGAACCATCTGTTACTATTTCTTGACATGTTTTAGCGGTGTAGAGTTGTTAGCTCTACGACCTCGCAGTAAATGTAGACATTCAAGATGTCGTCCTCTGTCCATCTCTGAGCCTTGCCGATGTCATTCATCTTCAGCCTCAGAGTGGTAGTGGTGATGCTGCTTCCCTTCACCATAATATTTTTGTTCGGGGTTATCTTCCCATAGCCTTTGTAGATCCCTCTACAAACTGCTAGGCAGCAGTACTGGTTTTGGTCCGCCCCTGAGTATTTCTGGTACCCACCATATCTGGTCGACATTCCCCTATCCGCCATCTGGGAAGGCGCCTGGTGGGAGACCAGTAACTTCAACCTGCGAGATTTTAACTATCTAATCTAAATAAATTAATTTTGTTCATATTTTTTTTTCTAATTTATCCTCTGTATTTTGCTGTTTCATCATATTGTTCAAAATACCACCCCAGCATTTGTCTGACATTCAGGGTTGCCACACGTTTCGATGTTGTCGTGACCGTACCAAGTTTCGGTTCGTTCTCCCGCGTGCCGATTGAATGTTCGCCGGGACGCACATTGCCCCGATTTTCATTTCTCAAAGTTAACGTATAAGTAATGTGTTGTTATTTGATATATTTTAATCAGATAGGCATCGAACTAGGGTTTAGAAAGTTTGCAAAATTGGCGCGTAACAACCACCAATCAAAAGATTTTACCACATAGAGTCACACCAGGTGGTCGATTTTGGCCACCAGTTCTCTGCACAGAAATCCTCAAAGATAACTTGCTTCAAGACAATGCTGCCGCTCACCATCGTTCTGTATTTTATCTTGGTGCCACGAGCGCATTATTTTCTTTGCCTTTTCGGCACGCCGCGCCGTCGTACGTACTCCAGCTTGGTTTATACGAGGCCGCAACAACTATGTGAGTTTGCAATAGAAATGGTTATTCGCTGTCGACGTTCAATCCCTCCTTCACCGCAACACATCGACGTGTTCTTTTCACCACATCTTTTTTTTTAAGTACCGTTCCTGGTAGACAGATGGCGCGCCAGGATAGTAGTGTTATGTAACATGCATGTTACTTACGTTTAATATCAATAAAACATGACTTCAAACTTTTAGTCTTTGTTTAATAATTTATAATAAAAAATTCACTTTTTTACGCAAATCGGTAGTAATCAGAAGTCCAGGATAGCCTTGAAAACCTCATATTTTAAAGCTTAAATTGTTTAATTCTTCCGTGGAAGAGAGTTATGTATTTATTAATTGCGTCCGCAGGAGTTCGTATCCCCCAAAATTCAGAAATTTGTGCAGAGTTAGTATAACTTTTGGACACACTATCCCCTTCCAAAAGCTCTCTAGATACGTGCCTTGAAGTACCCCCGGACCTCTTACTGATAGCATCAAACCCCGGTACAGAGTCTGTCCTGATTTCCTTGAACAGAAAGGTGGCAACCCTGCTGTCATGACCGAAGAAAATCTCAGTCAGGTTGGCCTCGCCGGAGTCGATCCTAGGAACCCCCCTTTTACAAGGCAAGCACGCTACCGATTGTTCTACCTCGTCTGTATATCGTTTGGGGCAATATAACCATATATTCTAAAATATTATTTCTGTGTAATTTTATAATATTACTTCGCACTAAGCACTTAGAATTTGGGTTTTGTGCTACGCCAGTCTATAGAATTTGAGTACCCCTCGTATAGATTATATTCACAAAAATATCAACTAATCATGCATGTATGCCCTTCAAGGAGTGATGACCTCGGAGTGGCCGAGAGGTTAAAGCGCTCGCTTTCTGTGCGCGTGGTCACGGCTTCAAAATCCCGCCTGTGTCCATTGAACGCCGAGGTTCAGAGCCCACTTTCCCAAAAACTGTAGGTTCCGTCATTAAAAGCTCAGCAGCTCATTTAGGACGTTAATAACAATTCACTCCCTCAAGAAGTGATACCGGAAAGCACCTAATTTCTACATTGTGTAGTTTTGCATATCATATTCTACATGGAAATGGTTATTGCTACCACCGATTGTTAACAAACAGCATGAAATGCCATATTTTAACTTCAATAATGGAACACTACAGCATTGTTGCTCATTTTTTTGTTATGGATACCATCTCAATAAAATGTCTGTAAGTAATGAATTTGTAAGGTAATTTTAAGGCCGATTCAGAAGTGATTGTGGCAATATTGAATTTAGAGCCAAAGTAAACACTCTTAAAACGATAACGTTTACATTTTTGTTTACTATAGAAATGTAGAAATTTACAAAAAATATAGAAATGTCGAATTTCGATCTAGCACAAACTCTTTTCTTATTAACATAGTATATGTAACCAGGGATTCTGCTTCCACCCCACCCCCTCCCGACGGGGATATCACTCCTCCAAATCGTAGAGCACACAACCCAAACTTTTTTTTTTTTTTTTACTCTTAGAAATCAACAGAAGACCTGCCAAAGTTTACTTATACCCCTGACTTTGGGTTTACACCACCCGAACTAAAAATCCGGGCAGAATCCATGTATTTAGATTCAAATATTTAAATTAACTTTATTTTCTAAACGCAGAGTATAGCAACTATTTTGGATATTCAGCTATTAATTCACTAATAAGAAATAATTAATATACGAAATAATTAATGTAAAGCTTAGCCGTTATCTTCACTTATTAAGTTGAATATTAGCAGTGAAACAACGCTATGATATCACTTGAATTAGGAGTTAAGATTGTTGTGAGAAACACTAATAAAATTCATTTGAATTTTAATTTAAAGAGTTTAGTTACATAAATGCATATTAATCCATTTTGATTTAGTCCCTTAGCTAACACTAATTGCTAAGCGAGTAGCTAACGTATTATAGGAAATAAGGTCACACTCAATAAGAAATTAGGACGCTCGCGACATCTGTTGAAAATACCACTTATGCGAGAAACTGGTCCTAACAGGATTCGCTTGTTCATTTTATAATAACGCTTTCAGGTAATTTAATATATTTTGAAACTATCTCTGGCTTTTGCTTGATTGTATTCACTATTTTGCTGTCTATGTTTTAGAGATTCAGTTCTTGCAGGATTCTTAAGCGTCTAGGGTCGTATATAATAGGGGATCTCCCGTCTTTTAGGTAAAATTTACACGTCCCGTATTATCAGTGGTTGCCCCGTATTTTAAATGGTAACTTTACATAAATATTTTCGAAATAATAATTTTAGCAAACTGTGATGGACCCTTTTCCAACTGTTTCCTGACGAGGAGACTTTGTACACATCCCCAGGCACCAACAGGAGACTTGGGGATGGGCATATAATACTCGCGCCTTCTGTGTGCTCTAGTTGATAACACACTGTAAAAAATAGCTGTGGTAATTCAACACTTTTCGGTTTTCCAGAGAGACCACCACTTTTTGCGTTAAATCAACACCCTTTGTTGAGTGATTTCGGTGATTCAACTGTGATACTGCTAGCATGACACTTTTTATTATGTTGAATCCCTGAAATCGTTTGTTGTGTTAATTCAACACAAAAATGGTGGTCACACAGGGATACCAAAAAGTCTTGAATTTACACAGGCATTTTTCCCAGTACAGATCCTTACGAAATTGAAATATCCGTTAATTCCGCCCGCCAGTGCTTTTGGAGTGTGAGCATTCGCAAGCAAGACGTTTTCTGTGTGTTCTTGAATATTATATAGGTAATAAACTGTGCTGTTAGTCATACAGTAGTACAGGGCCTAACTAGTTTCTTTCATTTTATGCTGTTATAGATTTGTCCCGTATTTTGTTTTGTATTATTCCATATTTTTTGTTGAGCGTCCCGCAAGTTATTAATCAAAAGGTGGCAACCCTATTCTTACAACATCGGGTGAGCCGTAAAGCCCGTGAAGTTCTACATTATGCAGTCTCCTCCATTCTTCGGTCACCTCGTCCCGTTTTCGTCCGTACATATTTATTAAAACCTTAATTTCAAACACACGTAATTTATGTTCATCTGCAGGGGTCGTACTCCAACCTTTGCAACCGTGAAGTATTAGCGGTAGAATAACCGTTCTGTATATTTTCAGTTTCAACTTCCTTGATATTAATCGCAAGTTGAGTTTCTGGACTGAATAGGAACATGAGCTGTCCGATATTAAGCGACTTTTTATTTCTTCCGTGACCTAGTTTTTGTTTGTTACATATGCTCCCAAGTATTAAAATTTGTTTATCCTCTCTATTACCTCATCCCTAATTCTTATATTATTATTTCCTTCATTCGCTGTGTTTCGGCTTGTTATCATGTATTTTGTTTTCTCTATGTTTACCTGTAGACCTATCTCATCGCAAGCTTCTACTAAGACATTGGTGTTCCTTTGTAGTGCATCTATATGGTCCCTTATTAAATCTACATCTTCCACGTATACAAACGGTTGATTCAAGACATTCAACGTTAGCCCCTTTTTGTCGTCTTTCGTTTTCTGAATCGCATATTCTAACGCAAAGTTAAAGAATAGTGGTGACCAGGCATCTTTCAGTTTTTTTGCATTTATTGTCTTCTTCCAAGTGTCATGGCGATTTAATTTCTGTAGTCATGGAAGTCCCTTGTATTAAATCCATGAGGAGGAACGTAACGAAAATGCATAAATGTAATTTTCTTTTAAGAAGAATGCCATTGAAGAAGGATTGGGACCTACTTTAAATTTCACTCACCATGAGTTCCCCCTATTACTCTTAAGTGATAATAGGGAAAGCCCGGAAAGGTACCTTGATTCAGGTCAATTATCTTCTCTGTTTCTTTCTGAGGAATAGAGAAAAACAGCACTGAACAACGACGCTTACGGTAAACGCAATAAACCCGATGGTAACATTATAAACAGATGTCGATATTATTCGAATTCCAAATAAAAAGTACCATTTTATAGCTCCGTAACCCCCTTCCCCACTCATTAAAGTACTGATACTCTTTATCGTCGACTGTTATGCGATCTTATGTGCGCTCGTGTAAGCGTAATTTTTTTTGTGTGCGTAAATATTAAGTCATGAAACATAGTATATTGTTTTTCTTATCTTAATAAGTGCGCACACAAGAAGATTTTGCGCGCACACAGGCACACATAAGACGCACATATTAATAGACGAGGATAGAAAATGCCAATACTTCAATGAGGAAGCGGGTAACGGAGCTCTGAAATTGTCTCTGGTGAGAAGGCTAGACACCCTCTAGTGGATAAATCCATCTCTACACATATAAAACGTTACGAAAGATTGCACAAGTTCACTAGGTTAGCGCGAAATCTGAGCCTATTTTGATTTAACGAGTTTCAAAATGACTGGTTCAATGTTTGTGATACATTTGATTAAGTCATTTTGAGTCACATCCTTGTTCTAAATACCACGTTTTTAATATACAAACTCTATTAATTCGTGTAACTGAGAAACGGACCGGTAGAAGCGAAAGTCTTCCAGATATTGCCATGAACATTTTCGACAATTGCTCACAAACTACACTCTTGACACTGTGAAAAGAATTTTCCGAAATAAAAATTTAACCCTATTTCTAGGGGTTCAAATTAAAAAGTGAAGTAGATCGAGATCGAGAGATGCTACAATATTTTATAGACAGAAATCAGCGTCTCAATTAATTGCTTGGTACTAATGAATAAAATTAGATATGGAAAAGTTTTCCTTTGAATTAACATTGATTTTCCCATAAGCGAGGTTTACGTTTGGGTTTAAATCCCCAAAAACGGGATTAAAATTTAGTGTAGGAATATTATTTTCACAGTGTCACAACTTCAGGGTCTTGTAAGCAACTGTAGAAAATTGTATGAAAATATCTCGAAAACTTTCTCAGTTACAGGAATTAATAAACAGTGTATTTTTTCTACCTTTTTACTATCTTATGTATATCATTATCATCATCATCATCATATTCAGCCATTTTCAATCCACTGCTGGATGAAGGCACTATCCACTAGCCCTTTTCTTTCCACATATCTCGGTATGCTGCTATCCTCATCCATGTAGCTCCTGAAAACCGCTTGATTTCATCTACCCATCTTGCATTTGAATGTCGTCTTGGTCGTCCCTTTTCTCTAGGAATCCAATGTAGTACATTTGTCGTCCACCTTCCATCTGTTCGTCTAGCTATGTGACCGGCCCATTTCCATTTCAGCTTCTTCGCTGTCTTGATTACATCTTCTACCTTTGTTTGTGTACAAATCCATTCACTTGTCTTCCTGTCCCTCCTGGTTATTCCTAGTATGCATCTCTCCATTGCTCTTTGTGTGACTCTCAATCTTTGAGTCGCTTGCGCATTCAATGTCGAAGTTTCACAGCCGTACATCATCACGGTAAGACACATTGATTATATACTTTACGCTTCAGACACATTGGAAGTTTCCTTTTGAAAATAAAGTGTAGTCTTCCAAACGAACTCCACGCCATTTTACATCTTCTGTTTATTTCATCCTAGGGTTGGCAGTTGTCACTTGTCCCGTTTAATACGGGATGTCCCGTATTTTAGGTAAAAATTACGCGTCCCGTATTATGAGTGGCTGTCCCGTATTTTGACTAGTAAATTCACACACATATTTTCAACATATCAATAATTTGAACAAAGAACCGTGATGGTTTCTTTTCCGACTGTATACAATGCAGACTGGCGAGGAGACTGTCCACATTCCCAAGCCCCGACATGGCGACGTATAACATTCGTGTCTTCACTAATTGATAACAGATACTTATGCCAACTGTGATTAGAAAATTCTAGTGTCAGTTTCCGTCCCGCTGGTGCTTTTACAGTGTGAGCAGGAGGTTTCAAATTGTACGGCTAGTCATTATACAGTATGTATCACTTCTATTAGTACAGCATGATCCCAGGTATAATAAAACCCTGGAAAATATATGAAAAGAAACATTTTTTTTTCAAGTACAGTGGTAATGAACAAGAATTCATGACGGATAGTAAAATATAATTATTTCGTAGCACGATCGGAACTGAGTGTACAAATAAAAATGTGTAAAAAAGCTTATTGGTCATGTGTCACTGATATTCGTACAATGTATTGCACCCAAACAAAATGACAGTCCTAATGTCGAGTGGACTAACCCTTGGCTTCAATAACTACCTTACGCGGATTCTTCATTGATCAAATAAGTCTTTGACAGATTGCATGAGTGATAGTTTCCTATGCATATAACTCACCATTTTGAGATCTTCTTAGATATAATGTGCCTGATGTTGTATGAGTTTGACTGTTGCTTCCGCAGACGCCTTCATAAAATCAGCCACAAAAGTTCAACAGGATTCAAATCCGCGTATCGTGGAGTAGTTTTCAACTGTTTTGGGACATTTCAGATCCAACATTTCTCGTTAAGAGCGACCATGTGTTTGATATCATTGTCTGAAACATATAAACAGTCGGAAAACCCATTTTCTGGTGCTCTGCTTCACATGCTTCTTCAGCGTGTCGCTGTAGACCAATTTGGCCATTGTGACGTCAATGAAATGTAGATTGCCAGCACCTTTTGAGGACAGTAGAGCCACCTCCGTATTTTATTGTAGGTGGTGTTTTTTCTGCTTTGTCTTTTTCATTTGACTTTTCTCCACACCCTTATTACACAATCAGATCCTTGGAAGTTAATCTTGGTTTCGTCTGACTAAATGATGCTATCCCAAATCTCCTGGTTCCTATCTTGGTGTACCTTGCCAAACTTCAGACACGATTCTTCTTATCTACAAATAACTTTTTTCTTCTTGGCGTCCTTCCATGATAATGCAGACTAATGACCGTACCTATATAATGCAGGACGCAAGGTTGAATTGGACGTTTCATTCTAAGAGTTGCTACTTCAACATTTGACGAAGCTGACGTACACTGCTCTTCAGCTTCGATGTTACGTGTTCCCCCTACAAACAGTTCTGCCCTTTCATTAAGCAATGTTTTATAGGGTTTCTTGGCAATATCTTTGTTGTTCAATCATATTTAAAATTATTTAGTATGGAATGTTTCTTGTTCGCCAATTTTACTCAAACTGTAACTTTTAGTGCTAAATTCACAGCTACCTTTTTGGTAGCGGCACTCAGCTCCACCTTTGACCCCATTGTAAACAAAAGCCGCTTGCTGCAGACGGATTAAGCACAAACTGGCATGCCTGTGTAGACATTGTTCGTTTTACACGCGTAACCTTCAGTTAATGATCATGATCTTAATTTTGTACGAAGAAATGGTACGAAGAATGTTTCTCACTCTTGACAGAAAGTCATATGTCTCTTACATTTCAAATGGCTTTGCAACTGATGGGGGAATAATTCTTCTGGAGTTCCTGCAACACATTTATCACCATTCGGGAGCATAAACTCCCTTTTTTGCCCCTCTCAAGGTGGACACCTTATGCCAACATTGCACGTTGTTCGAACAAGTGTGGTACACATACTGCAGTAGTACAGGGGCTTACTAGTTACTTTTATTTTAGATTATTTCAGATTTGTCCTAAATTGTTTTGCATTTTCCCAAATTTTTTGCCGAGTGTCTCGTAATTTATTCATCAAAAAGTGGCAACCCTATTTCATCCGTCAACTTGGCATTCGACGTTTTGAGCTTGCCTAGGTAAACATACTCATCAACTATGCCTATTGTCTCTCCTTTAATATTTATTTCCTTCTTTGCAGAATGTTAATTGTACATTACCTTTGTTTTACTTAAATTCATTTTAGGCTCCATTTTCGAACTCTCATTACACAGTTCTTCCATTCTGGTTTGTAATTCTTCTGCACTTGAAGGAAATAGAACTATATCATCAGTGAGTGATGAAGATATTCGCCATTGATCTTTATTCCATCTTCATCTCAGTTTAAATTTTGGAACACTCTCGCCAGGACAGCAGAAAAAAACAGTTTTGGAGAAATTGAATCTTCTTGCCTTACCCCCTTTCCAAATTTAATATTTTCCCTTTCTTGATGTAGTCTAATGACGGATGTAGCAGTCGAGTAGATGTTTCGCAGTAACGTGATGTATGCACTTTCGATACCTTGATGTTCCAGTGATTTAAGTACTGCTGACAAAGAGACAGAATCGAAAGCTTTCTCAAAATCTATGAATCCCAAACATAGTGGAAGTTCATATTCATTAGTCCTTTCCATAACATTCAATGCTTGTATGTGGTCCATTGTGGTAAATCCATGTTCGTTCGCCAAGCAGTTGTTTGGGTACTAACAGGCCCCACGACGTGAACGTATGGATTGGACATTAGGCATCCCCCGGTCGGTTCTATTAAGTCTTAGCAAGAGAAATTATGGGGTCTCCTCCTAGTTAGTGGCAGAAGCCTTTTGGAGCGACAGTCCTGGTTTGCCAGTCCGGTCGCAGTTATATATATATATGACTGACCCGCTGGTCTAGCGGTTACCGTCGCTGACTGCTGATCGTGGTGTCCCAGGTTCGATTCCTGGCTCTGCCAAGGAAGTATTTCCAAGACATGGTGGACGGTAACCTTAAAATACGTGATGCAATTGGGGAGCTTCTGTGAATAGAAGACAGTGGCGATCACAGTGAGAATTTAGGTTTCGCACCCCGTCTGGTCAGCGTGGGAGCAGTAGACCAACTCCTCCCTCCGGGGGAGGCCTCATTCAATAGTGCATTGAATATGGGTGTGGTGGGTATTAACACAAATCTTTCATAAAGCCTCGTGCCTTATCTCTTATTTCTTATTTCTGATGCATTCCTTCCTCATTGTGACTAATTAATGTAAATTAACCGAGGGTTCGCAGGACCACCCAGGCTGGACTTCTGGCCCACTTAGGCCACTTTCGTTCGTCCTTTGTTTTTATTAATATTTGGTACGAAATTTCAAATTTGTTTGCAACCCAGGAATCGGACCCCCACCCCCAAACAAGCAACTAGGAAACCCCACCTAAGATTAATTGTAATTATCATAATATGTTAGTGTCCTAAAAATATTGTGGATTAGAAGTGTGTACTAGAGTCAGGATGTAATTTTCTATTGTATGCTTGGAATAAGAATTCAATTATTTGTGGGAAGGTTTGTGTAATTGGGAAATAAGGTTAACGAATAAGAATTGAAGCTTCCTGACGGCGAAAATTATAGAGATGTTCTCGGGATATCAGCCAGGTGAAGTCCGACGATAGGGCCGACGTTTCAAGAACAGATATTGTTCT
>JAGDQP010023070.1:0-10012 GCA_022664845.1 Lepisma saccharinum | reverse complement strand
GGCCTTTTATATTTCATTTTGGTAGGCGTATTTTTAACGTTTCCACACTTTACCGCTTGGTGTTAGTGTTATTTGCTTTATGGATTGTTTATACAGCATTATGTATTTTTTGCCACTCGTTGATGTTTAGTTACAGGAGAAGATTAAGGTTTGCTTGTGCGAGTTTGTTCTTACTTTTCTTCAGTATTTTTATTTTGTAGAGTTCCAGTTGTAATAGGACCTATTGTCTTACTCTTTATAATAACTCTCTTCGATGTGGTCTCTATCTGGTCCTAGTGTTTTCGCTGAGCGGTCGAATATTCAAACTTCAATCTCAGGGTCGCTTTTATGTGGGTCACTCTCAACGTAACGTAGAGCAAACGCATTACTATATCTAAATAAACATGCCTAAAGCTACACCGTAGTGAGGATACGCTAAATATATCTTTAGAGGTCCACCACGGAGCTTAGAGGAGCCACAAGCAAGTGCTCCAAAACATCTAACTAAAATTAGAAGTCTATGACGTCAAAAGCAAGGTATTTATTCAGAGAGTTAAAGACAATACATTTAACTATACAAATTCCACCTCTAGTTCGATTTTTTTTAATTGCTAGCTGAGCTAGCTCCCCCAAAGGGCTACACCCTCTTTCCGGGAAGGGATATATGGAAGTACAGGAGTAGCATGGATAAGGTGGATGGTCTATGTGGTGGAATATTATCCTTAAAAAAATATTTATTTTATTGTAATCATAATAAGGACATTATGAGTTTTCTCAGAATCATATTCTTTGGTAGTGTTTCTATTATCTTTTATTTTGTGATGAGAGATGAACATGAGGTGCACTAGACGCCACAACAAGTTAACACATTTTGAGACGAATGATTGAATATCTTCTGGCCTAGGGGCGACTCTAGGCCGTGATGAGGACAGATGAGCCCTTGCGTTCAAAATGATCACTGTGCAATATATGTCGGTGAGAGATAATGAGGAAGGTGTGGTGTGCAAAGTTGTTCGATTTGGGCTACGTCAGGGTGGTCTGCGGGTAGTGTGTAATGAAAGATTGTGAGTAGAGTGGAGAGAGGGGTATCGTTGGTGTTTGTAATGTTGTAAGTTTGTTGTATATTTATAGTTTCTGTGAGAATTGGGTGTTGAGTATTGTAGCGTTTGTTTATATACCTTTGACGTAGTGTCTCAAGATGAAAGATTAAGTGCGGAAAAGTAATCCTGTCATAGAGTTCTTGGGTGGGGCTGGGGAGTTTTATTCTATATGCGAGGCGAAGAGCGTGTCGTTCTAAGATTTGAAGTTTGTGATATATTGTGTGTGGTGCGTTGATCCAAGCAGTAAATCCAAAAGTTAGTACTGGACGTAGAAAAGCTTTATATGTGTTTATGATTGTGATCGGTTTGATGCCCCAGGTAGTTCCGGTTAAACGTTTCAGTAGATTTAATCTGTTCTTTGCTTTGAGTATGATTGTTTGTAGATGTGGTCGCCAGGTGAGGTGATGATCGTATGTGATTCCTAGATATGTAACTCGGTTGGTGGGTTTGATGCGTTGATTTTGTACAATGATGTTGAGTTTCGCAGGGTTGCGTTGAACTTTGGATCTGCGTTTTGGTGGTATGAATATAATCGCTTGTGTTTTCTGTGAATTTATTGTAAGTTCCCATTTACTGCACCAAGTGGTGAATATGTTGATGGCCTAATTCATGGTCCTGTTGATATGTTGAATGGTGCGGCTTAGGGCTAGGAAAGCGGTATCATCTGCATATTGGAATATTTGAATATTTGTAGGAAGAGGGGGTAGATCGGCGACGAAAAGGATGTAGAGGAGAGGGGATAGTGCTGATCCCTGGGGGACACCGCAATGAAGGAATATAGGGTGGGAAAGGCTATTATTGATGTTAATGTAGGCCAGACGATTTGAAATGAAGTTCAAAATGAAACGCAGGTAGTTGATGGGTAGATGAAAAACCTGTAGTTTATAAATGAGAGCACGATGCCAGACTTTATCGAATGCTTTTTCGAGGTCAAAAAGTGTTAGACAGGAAGGAAGGGATTTATTGTAGTGAAGAGTGATTTGATTGGTCAAACGGAGTAGTTGGTCGGTTATGCTGAAGTTAGGGCAGAAACCAGCTTGATGTATAGGCAGAAGGTTGTGAGTTTCGAGGTGATTGTGAAGGCGGGAGACGAAGTTTTTTTCAATGGTTTTGCTGAGGGTTGGGGTAAGTTGTATTGGGCGGTAAGAGGTAACTGTGTTCGGAGGTTCATTGGGTTTAAGGAACATAAGGGTTTTGGAGGTTTTCCATTCGGGAGGAATGAAGCCGGTACGAAGGATGAATGTGTATATTGCAGCGAGGAGGTGAATAAGGATGTTGGGTGATTCTTTAAGATGACGATATGTGATTTCGTCGTTTCCAGGTGCAGAGTGGTGTTTCTTTGCGATGGCATAGGTTATTTCTTCTGGTGTGATGGGAAGTGTTAAGGGATGGTCAGGAAGGATATGGTGTGTGTTGGGTTGTAGATGATTGAAGGATATGTTGATGCGATCGGCAGGGTGAATTCGAAATGGATTGAATGGGATGTTGGGAGTGAATATTTCTTGTAAATATTCTGCGAATGCATCTGCTTTTTCTTTGTCGGTGTGAAGAGCGTGGTCTTGGTGCAGCAACGGGTAATTCGGTTTTGAATATTGCCCTGTTAGTATGTTAAAACGTTTCCAGAATTTTGTGGGGTGCGAGTTGTCTGCTAGAGAGTTGTATGTTTTGACCCATTGCCTTAATTTATAAGCCTTCAAGTAGTTGTGTACTGTCCGTTGTAGTTGTCGATGAAGTCGAAGTGATTCGGGGTTATTGGTACGTTGGTAGTCTCTATAGAATGCTCTTGACTGTTTGATGAGAGGTAGATATTGTGGAGGTAATCTGGGTCGATGAGTTTGTATTGTGTTAACAGGTATATGGTCGTCTGAAGCCTGTTGTATGGCGGTTGTTATTTTGTCAATCGTATGGTATAATTCTGCTTCTGTGCTGGGTGGATCGAGAGATTCTATTTGTGAATGGATACTTTGCCGATATTTGTCCCAATCTGCACGGTCAAAGCGTAATCCAGTTTTTGGCGGTGTATTGGTTTGTTGGGCAATGTGAGGCTGGAGTGCTAGTGTCAACTTTACTGGAGCGTGATCACTGCCTATCAGATCTAGTACTTCTATTTGACAGCTATGGCTGATATTTGTGGATGTTATGACTACGTCCGGAGTTGTATTTGAGCATGGCCGTGTATGTTTCGGTAGCTTGTGGAGCGTGCCGGTTGTTTGCATGGAAATGTAGTCCTCAAAGTCCGATTTTTCTTTGTCACTGCGACTATGAATATTGATATCGGCCATGATTATGTAATTATGGTGAGTATTTGAAATGTAGGTGAACAAGCCAAGTGGTATGGGATGTCCAGGTCTAATATATATTGTAGCGATAGTAAGGTATATTTGCTTGTAGTAAAGCGTAAGAATAAGGTACTCTGGTAAGTTCGGCGTATCTGGTACGTGTTGTCTATACGCAATTTTTGGTGAGAAACCGATGGCTGTCCCTCCGTTTGCTCGTTGTGCGATCATATTACTGTCATGTCTTATTACGTGGTAGCAAGAGAGTTTGCATGTATCTTTGGGTTTTAAATGGGTTTCGTTTAATATGATAGTGTTGATGTTTTCTTCTAGCAGTAGTTGCTCTAGAAGTAGTTTATGAGCTGCAATGGATCTGATATTGATGAAGAGAAAGGCTAATGTCATGATAATACGGAGAATTCTTTTCATTTATATTGTGTTGTTAATTGTCCGTGGCCTGAGCATTTGCAAAAAAATGTGCATATGGGCCTGAGTATGTGGCTTTAAAAGATACATTAAGTGTGGTTTTTGCAGCATATTGGATTTGTGAAAGAATATGAGGACGTTGGAAAGGATGGATGTTTTGTAAGACGATAGTAATGAAGGCGAGTAGCTGGTCTATGGTGATTGGCTTGTACACAGAGGTGACAGATGGTACTTCTTGTGGAGGTGTATCACTGGTGCGGATAGGTACAATGAGTTCTGGTTTGTCAGGTTCGGCAGCGGGTCGGGCTTTGCACTTGTAGCTAAAGGTGGGATGATTTTCTTCGCAGGTTGTGCATTTTGGTGCTTTTTGCATGTTTGGGCACGTTTTGGTAAGGTGAGGTCCTGTACAGTATCCGCATTTTTGCGTGTTGTTGCATTTGTCTGTGGTATGCGAATTACACATTTGGCACTTTTCACACCTTATTGGAATTGGCGGCGGTGTGTTGGAAGGTTCCACACGATATCTCCTTTTGTATAGAAATGCTCCACGTGAGAGAAGTTCATCAATTGTTTCTTGGCTGTTGGTTAGTACCCGAATCATGTATGTTGGTTCTCCTGTTCTGGTTTTGATTCTTAGGCATTTTGTAATTGTGTGACCTTCCAGTTTAAGTTCCGTTTCCGCTTCTTCGTCTGAGATAGTAGGTTCTACTCCGCGTATAACGACTGATAATGTTGGTGCTTTCCGTGGAGGCTGCGCTTGACGAGGTGTTTTGTTGTCTAGTCTGGTTAGGTTTGCTGTTTTCCCGAATATTTCGAAGCTAAATTTATTACGTATGGTGGCTGCAAGATTGCTGTCTGTAGACTTGAGTATGATACCGTTTCTAGTTGGTATGATTCTAGTTATGGTGTCTCTATGAAGGTATTTTGAGATTTGCTGGAGTAGAAGTTTCGGGTTTTGATATTTTGAGTCAAAATTTGTCAGAATGAAAGAATGGATTTTACCGGTTAATGAAGATCCGTTTGGTGGTGTTGAAAAGTCGTCATTGTTTGTGATATCCATATTTTTCTCGGTGTCATTATCAGAGTCACTTAGTGTATGCGTTTTCTTTGCTGGCGGTAAAGATGGTGAGGTTCGTCCTGATCGGTTGTGGTTTGGTGAACGAGATCTCGATCTTGAGATCTGCTGATGTGTCTTTGGTATGGGGCCTGTATTCTTGTATTGGAGAACTTGTTGAGGAAGATGTGGATGCCGTCCTGGTGGATCTGCCATCTTGATAGCTGTTGATGATACACAGAGTGCAGAGCGAAATTTTTCACAAGTGGCAAGAGTGCCACTGTGATGTATGTAGTGGGATGTGCTGCTGATATGATAATAGAAGGATGATCAGTCTCTGTGCAATGACTGCTTTGTCTCAAAGCTAACTTGCACCCTCCGACACTGAGTAATGCCGTCAATCCTAAAGGGATCGTACGCTGACTGGTCTCGATTGTGCGTATTGCAACACAAGGTCCTCGAAAGTGAGTTAACGAACCCCTGTTAGGCTAGGTTAAGTTATGTTCGAAATTCCCGCCATGACCTTTTTACATTCCAGGTCTTTACAAATTACTGGTGTAACTAATCCTTTGTAATATACAACAACTTCTATAGATTTGGTTTCATACCTTTAACAAGACATCATTCGCTCTTCTCTAATCACTTGCCAATAATAATAATAATGAAACAACAATTTCCTCTCTTATAAAAAGGTTGTTTACTTCGAAAAAATGTTCACAATAATAGAGACATATATTGTTCACCTTGTGAAACTAAAAAATACTCCTTGCAATAATTTAGCTTTTAAATATAAACATATTTTGTCAAACTTCATTTAAAATAACAGTAAACATCAAAAACAGTTTAAAATTAATAATTTACTTCAATCCATATTCCTAAACATATTAAAACTCATTTAACCTTCTTGATCATGCATAGCCCATAACACAGTTTTGTAAGTTGGAGGAAAATTTCACGGAAAATGGTAAAATATGGGTCGCATAAAGGGTAAAAGGGAAAAATTACAAAAAATCGAGAAATTTTGTTGAATCTTTGTTGGCACTCTTTGTTTCAACTATCAGTAATTTTGAAAGTAAACTTAGCACGAGGGAAGTTTTTACGAAAAATCGGGATTTTTTTTTTTTTTTTTTAGTATTTTGAAGAAAATATTGCGACGGAAACCTGACAACACTAGGTTCTTCATGTATTGAAGCTTTTATATCAAATGCATCTAGTGCTCTGGTATGTGGGCCGAAGTCAGATAATGGCTAGATATTGAAGAAATTTTCAGCTGGCTGTTGATCACCAAAAAAAATATATATATATATATATTTTGTTTGTAGAGTTGCTTTCCTGTTTAATTGTACATCCACCGTTCTTTGGTTTACTGGCAAGGAATTCCAACAGGACTTGGGGATCATAGGCGAGGCCATTCCCCTGATGTCCGAAGTTAAATAAACTACCACGATATTCCACATAAATAATGGGGATACTTAAATTTTTGCAATTTCTGTTTAACAAAACCACAAACTTGATGTAAAAATAAACCAAAGTGTAGAAAAATCGTAACGTTTTGAAAGAATATTCACTCGGAGGCATCCTGTGCATGAAATCACTAGCCCAACAGGAAAAACTACGTCTGTGATGCATCCAGTAAGTAGTTCAACTTTCACCCGTTTGATGGCACCATCGGTCCGATCTGGGACGGGCCACACCTCCCCTTTCTGCCATACTTCTCCGTTTTGTCAAACTCTTCCCTACATTCTATCTATGGGCACGACGCAGATTCTGATGCACTAAACCGTCATGGATTTCGTCATTTGCGACGATACTATCCCAGAAACTACGCATTTTTTAAAATTTCTTGAAAGGATTTTGTTAATGTTTTTTTATACGAATAACCACCGCCTGAAATTTGTATAATTAATTCAGGGACATCCTGAATATGAAAATAAACCTACTCAAGTAAAATTCGATTTCCAAAATTGAATTAAGAACTAATCGAAAAGCTTTTTCACCTGGAACCTAACCAACCATAACCGTAGCTTTAAAAAGCAAGATATGTGTGTTCTAAATGTTTGTCACTTCAAAGTGAGCGATTTCGAATTTCATTATTTACGTCGTGAAAATAAATAAATAAATTATGGTGTCTTTGATTACTAAACCAAATACAAAGTTTGTTTTCCCTTCAGAATCACCTTGATTTTTATAGGTGGGAGTAGAATTGGTTAGCTCCTAGGTAAAAGGAACCAATAGGATGTAGGTTAAGGGGAATTTTAGCTCCTAGGTAAAAACCATTATAAAAATTATTAAACATTTAGAAAACATGAGTATTCTTAAATGGTAGTGTTCAGTTGGGAATACTTCTAAATGTAATTTCAATATGGCGCTTTTCGTTGCTCATTTTTTAGCGTAAGTTGCTAATATTCATTGCCGTTGGTGTGGGATCAAATGTATTCGAAATGAAAATATGTTAGCAACACTGATAACTGAGTAATTATTATTATTATTATTATTATTATTATTATTATTATTATTATTATTATTCTCACGAAGGCGGATAGTTGAGGGGAAATACATCAAGTTAATTGTTTATCCTGTAAGGCTTTCGATTGAATCTCGAGTTCGGTTAACATCTCCCCGAATTTTCTCCTTTTATCTGTAAGATTTCTTTATTTTCTTCCGACGAACTCATTTTTTGTTTTCAGCTCAGGTGAGGTCTAGGTTCCTTGATGACCATCACAATTGTTTCTAAGTTAATTCCTGTTTTATATTGGCTGAATTTTTCCACATACAAATTTGGAAAATGTAGTAAATCCCTATTTAGAGTGTGAAAGTGGTAATGTTTTCCCATTTCATCAACCTCATAGGGTGGAAAGGAAGATACAGGGCATGACAAAATTGTGTTCTCCTCTCTTTAAGGGATAGTTTAAGGAAAACATATAAAATTATTTTGTTGTTAAAAGGAAGCTCATAAAGAGGGTTAAGAATAATATCCTTGTCTATGAAACAAACAACATACCGGGTACTACAACGATTCGGAATGTTAGACATATTTTAATGGAGGAAAGTGGGCGCTCCGATATCGAGATACTGGACTCAACTCTTAACTGCTGGTAGGTCTATTCGCTATCCGGCGTGAAATCTCATCTTTAGTACTCCTGAACTTATAGGAAAATTTAAGTTCATACTTTGAATAACAAAACAATTGTCCAAACACGCTTTTCACTTTTCTTTCAACGCTTTCCCAGCATGAAAACGATCGTTACCACATCGCATACAGGGTGTGTCAAAAGTGATGCTCAGTAATTTTGAGGTGAATTCCTCGGACCGAAATAAGTGAGAAGTTCCCTTGAAGGAATTAAAGAAAGCGCGTAGTTTCAAGCTAGAGAAGCTCAAAGTTAGTAAAGTAGCGTTACAAACACCGTCATATCTCGATAAATATTGAAGTAAGACAATTCCTGTATACTTGATCGACTTGTTAATTCAACAAGCTATAGTTGGAGGAAATACGGTTCTTTGTTAGATAAGAACTTCAGATACTTTGAGTTTAACTGAGCTAAAAGTTGTGGAAATATAGGACGGAAAGTTCAGTTTTGTTCTCATAGAGGCAAGGTTCTTATTAACCCAAGCCTCCCGAAAAGTCGCTTTGATTGGAATCAATCAATAGCTTGTTGTTTAAACTATTGCAGGTTGGTTAATACGGTTCTGACGCTGCTAAGTTCTACGTCTTCCAATGTTTGTATGTTGCTTGTGTATCTGACGTGACTAGTGATTATGCGGTCTGCTTTCATTTTAGACGTGCGATATGGCTTGTTGCAGTCTGCTGCTAAACAGGAGAATCGTCGAAGTAATGATCGTTTCCAGAATATCTATGCGAGTCTCTGCAGAAATAGTCGAGCATCTCTTTATCATACATAGAACTGAAAAAGTGTTCGTAGTGCGTGATAATTAGTTTCAGTTTTGAGAATTCATTCCTTTGTTTAGCGTAACGCCTAAGTATTTTGCTTCCGTTTTGTGTGGAATCTATATTTTAGTACTGAAGCTGCTGGAGGAAACATATTCTGCGCTTGATATACATAACAGCAGTGCTCTTTGCTGCATTCCCTTGAAAAAGCCAGCAACGGTCTCATTGCATGTATCTATAACGTACCGTAGTTGGAGGCGAGCTCTTACGGTATAAAGGCTGCATCATCTGCTGGAGTACAGTGCTAGGAACATGTTTACGTTTACTAAAGTACTTCAAATTCTTCTACGTCTTAAAATTATAAAACAAGTTGAAAACCTAAAAATAAGCAACAGCTCGGAAATACGCCATGTTCTCAACTCTTTTTCCTCTTGGCCATACAAAAATATTAAGGAATGAAATTTTAATATATTTCATCCACTGAGGTTATACTCCCGATCTTTTAAACTAGCACTTTTGCTTATGGATAGCCACTGAAGTGACTCTTCGGGGAAGGGACGTTTAGATGTAAACTGATAGGTAGCTGGTCTATGGGATGTTATCCCTAATTTTTCTTTATTAAACCATTGACTCTATAACCTTTAGCTTATAAACATACAATAAGATTAGGAGTCAGATGTTAATGTGATGGAAAAGGATAGTGCTGTGTACAGCACTAGAAAGGATGTTTATTTACCTGTCCTAAAAATACTTCAACTTTTCTTGTTTCTAACTTTTAAGCAATGGCTCGTAAATACGCCATGCTCTCGCAATCTTTTTCCTCATGCCCACTCAAAAATGTTGTGGAATGAAAAATGCGAATGACTGTTAGTCTCTATCACACACGTTGTGGTTATACTCACAGATTTGTTTTTATAACTAGCCGAAACTAGTACCCACCGGAGGGTTACGCCCTCTATTGGGGATTAGGTTCGAAGGATTGTTTGGAAGCGAAATATGAGGCGGTCTAGGAGATACTCTTTATTTTCAAAATTTTATTTCTTTATCAACTGAAATTTAATTAGTTATAGGACATTGTAACCTTTGCGATTACAAACATTTTAGAGGTAAAGCGAGAGTGATTGTGAAGATGAAACGAAATGAGATTGACGCCACAAGCACATTAGGGATGTTAGTAGACACATGAAGTTATCTTCTCGCCCCGGGGCTGCTCGGGACATCGATGGGAGACATTTGGAGTCCTGTTAGTAACATAGGTCTACTGTGCTCTAATGGATGGAATAATCAATGG
>JAGDQP010023069.1:18210-29644 GCA_022664845.1 Lepisma saccharinum | reverse complement strand
GATTTACTTTCTTCAAAACAATAATTGTGTTCCTTCACTATATTAAAAAAAATCACGCACTTGCTTTAGCGTAAATGTTGATTTGCTGTAATATGGAGTAAGTTTGAACGGCTTGAGTCATACCTAAAAAGAAAACCTTAATGAAATGAGTCAATTTGTAAAATGTAATAACAGATAAATTTATAAGCACTGGAATTAAAATGTGACAATGAACCAATGGTGTTTATTTTCGTTAAAACTCACTAACCCTCAAGTTTCAATTTCACCTTCACCCTCATACACACCTTCACGTCTTTGATTGGTGTTCACTCCACATCTTTGCCCATTCCACATCCTCACGTTGTTCCTTCAAGTTTCATCATCTACTGCAGTTCTACCATCGATGTAAATACGGTAAACGGATTGACTGGCCCAATGGGTCAACTTGACACCAGTTTTCGATTAATCGTTCCTGGATGCTTGGGATTAACTTGCGTCTTATTGGTTGGGCTATGCCTGGGCGTGTGGAAGCAAGAAGAGAGCAGGAAGATTGGAAGATTTTAAATACGGTATGGTACGGAACCTGATGTTTAGTTTTTTTTAATCAATTACATCTGCCAGGTACTCATGATTTGTGCTCGCTTCAATTTCGGGTCGTTAGAAGTAGATCCGTCTACCGTATTTACATCCATGCCGTTCTACAAGACTGTAACTCTAGGATCTCCTGCATACGTGGCCTCTATGTTAGAATCGGTACACCTCACTCGAACACTAGCTCGAAAATCAATTCCAGCTTGCCAATACTAAAACATAGATCTCAGACCTATTCTAAACCTTTTTGCGGTGTTCGGAATCAAGAAGTGGAATAATCTCCCTTCGGCTGTTCGGACAGCCACACTAAGCAGCATTCGAAATAAATTTTATAGTCAAATTCTGTCACTCATGCCTTGTTTAGATTACTAGCATTTTACGATGGTAAAACTTATGGGAAAATAACTTGCGTTCAGAGTACCGAACTGGGTTATCGTGCTTGTACTATCATTGTCTCTAAAGAAACAGGTTGACGTTTCCGTGGTTGAGTAAAGAATCTGCTTGTTACACGGGAGAGGATTAAATTATAAAAAAATGAACACAAATGAATTGATTGTAGCGTCACATTATCTACATTAGTTCTGGCATCATTCTTTTATATTTTAAAAGTAATACGCACCCATAGAGTTACGAATATAAATAGAGGGAACCTTAAGCTGTTTTTTTGGAGAGGGGAATGAAGCTAAGAGACGGAAGGGACGAGGCTTTTCGTCCATATTGACTGGCCCCATATTTAGAGACCCTCTTTTCCGAGTATTGCGTCTCTGAGGTGAACTCATCCTCCTATTGAAAAAGGCAATCCTCATAGTACTCGGTATAGAGCGACTCTAATGGGGCCACACAAGATGACTGCCGATGAACCGGAATTTGGCTTCATGTGACGTCATGTATGTTCTCTCTATTTTCTTTCTAACTTTATGTACGCACCAGTATTATACTATATATTTAGGTAAAGAAAGAAATAAAGTCACGAAGTGATTCGTGCCTAATAATAACTAATAAATAACCATAGAGTTAGGAATGTAAATAGGGGGAACCTTAGACTGTTTTGTTTTAGAGGGGCATGAAGCCAAGAAACGGAAGGGATAAGGCATTTCGGCCATATTAACTGGCCCCATATTTAGAGACTCTCTTTTCCGAGTATTACCTCTCTGAGGTGCACTCATCCTCCTATCGAAAAAGGTAATCCTCATAGTACTAGGTATAGAGGGACTCTAATGAGGCCACATAAGATGGCTGCCGATGAACCGTAATTTGGCTTCATGTATGTTCTCTCTATTTTCTTCCTAACTCTATGGTTTAAATAGTCGTATTCTACTAACGTTACAAGATAACCGTCGTAAGTTAACGCTAGTTAAATTTGAAACCCGCGTTAACGGTAACTACCGTTTACATTACTAAAATGAACTCGTGGTTAACGTTAACCATGGTAAAATGTTAGTAGTGTAAAAAAAGGCGTTACCCACAGCAGTTTTAAAAAAAAGCGTTAAATTTCAATTGATTTTTTTAATACTCGTGCTTATACGATGATGACATTTTTACATAGTACGTGGCTTCACATGAGTAAATATTGAGCAGTGGGGCCAACTACTGCTCTCAAAAGGGTCAATAACTGTTACACATCTTCAGATCTCAAAAATGTATGCTTAACGTAAGGGCCAATAAATGGGCATGAAGGGGCCCAAGTACTGGTTAGAGAGGGCCAACAATAGGTCATTTTACTGGTTTGAAAGGGAAAGTAATATTTAAAAATACATGTACTGCATTTTTATTGTTCCACTGTATAATTAATTTCGGGAAATATCTAAGAGTTCACAGTTAGCAAGAACAGAAAAATGGAGCCGGAATACATCTGCACTTCAAATTTCAAAATGACAGTTGTCTAAAATGGCCAATAACTGATACATTTATCCTAGTATTTCTTGTGTTAAATATCTAACTTTATTTTTGTTAAGCTATGTTAGTGAAATTGGTAAAATTTGAAAATATATATTAAAAAATGATCTAATCTGATTTTTCTAATCTAACCTAACCTAATGTAATATAACTTGGAAAATGTAAAAGAATTCAAAAGGAATGAAAAGGGGAGCAATTTTTTATAAATACAAAAGTATTTATTTTTTAAAAAGCGTAAAATAAGTTGTAAAAAACTAAAATACATTGACATTGGCCGGGAACCTAAGGGAACCTGTGTAGTAACAAACCTACGCGTTACGGCTGATTTTGATAAGAGCCTGCGTTGCTTGCGATTTGGGTGAATAGCTAATTGAAACAAGTGTTAGGGTTGATTAACAAGAAATCTTGTGTTGCTTGCTTTGCGTGCGATTTGGGTGAATAGCCAATTGAAACACGTGTCACACTTACCTCACAACCAAACACGCAACAAAATACGTGTTTCAATTGGCTATTCACCGAAATCGCACGCAAAGCAAGCAACGCAAGTTTTCATGAAAAACGGACCTTATACTTACCTTACAATAAAACATGTGTTTCAATCGGCTACTAACACAAATCACAGGCAAAGCTAGCAACGCAAGCTTTTATGAAACTCGGCCTTAAGGCTGATTTTCATGAACGCTTGCGTTGTTTCGCGATTAGGGTGAGTAGCTAATTGAAACACTGTTTTATTACGTCTAAGACGCATTTTAATTGGCAATTCACCCAAAATCGCAAGCAGCGCAAGTTTTCAAGGAAAGCAGCCCTTAGTCACTAGACTGACGAGCCACCGACTTTCCTGCGCTTTGGAACTCGTAGAAACCACCGTCAAATCTTCGACCTAAGCCAAAGATGCCTAAAGGTCTTATAATAAATTCAAATTCAGACATGTTGCACGGGAACGCCTTAATAACTCTGTTTAACTTCAAATAGATCAGCCTGTTAACACTAATCTTTCCAATTAATTGGTATAAGTTATTAAATTATTTATATATATATATATATATATTATTATATTAGAATATCTATCTAGAGGCAATTATATTTCGCCCTTTATCCAAGATTTATAATATACTATAAATAGACAGGTGTGTAGGAGAGCCAGGGAGAGTCAGAAAGAAGTGACGCTTTCGTTGTTTAAAACTACAAGCAACTCGCCGTAGGAAATCATTAGCATAGACAATGGATAGTTTTGCATTGCGTAGAACCGGAGGGGAAAAAAATTAAGTTCTTAACTTATATCATAGAATTGTACGCTTATATAACTGTTCAAAATGCATGAATAATGTTGATCTTGTGTTTTGTTCGTTGACCTCTGAGACAGAAAGAAGTCTCATTTTGTAAGCGATTGCAGTAGCTAATAATATGTCATGTTTTTGAATTGGATATGACATGCATCAATTCCGGGAGCACGAAGGCCAATACATATCAACTTCTCAAGCGAAAGCTAGAGAGGTTATCGGCATGAGAGGGTTTACGTAACGTTAACACATTTTTTTGTCTTATTGATGAGTGTCTATTTGACTCACTTTATGAGTTATAAATGGGCTAGGCACTTCTTTAGCAACATCACTTCAAAACGAAATAAACATGCCTTAAGGCAAGTAATAACAAAAAAGGATGGTGATACATTGAAAGTTTTAATCATTCCAACCTCAAGCAATTTTGCAAAACTGGCCAAAATGAGTAGTTTTTCACTAAATCTGTCGTCGATACAGTTTTGCCCATCGAGATCAATGTAAAGATACTTGAGTGTCGAATGTATCATGTCCAAAAATAGAGCAAATAAATAACCTTGATCGTCCAGTTCTAGTCGAATCCAAGATGTACAAAATTTTCAGTTATGTTCCTTTTACTCCTGTTATAGCTGTAGGGCTCGATTTTTGTTTATATCTTAATTTTTTAGTTATTCACACCAGTGCTGAAGTTCCGGCATAATTAAAGTCTAGCCTCTTGAGCAGCGTTTCTCAACCTTTTTCATCCCGCGACCCCCTTTCACAATGCCTTCTATTTGGCGACCACCTTTCACCATGTTTTCTAGCCGGCGACCCACAATTATTTTATTTTGTGTAATATTTGCTCTTCATTTCAAAACATGACAGTTTATTTACTGTATTTATAACAAATATCCTATTTATATTATACAAAACTATTCAGCAAACAATATTATATTTAGTAAATATTAAAAACGACAAGCAAAATAAAATACTTTCTTTGAAATGTATTTGTTTAAACCTACAAAACCCTAGTTAAATTATTTTTTCACTTTCCCCCGCGACTCCCAGGTTGACAAACCAGGCTCTAGAGTACCGGCATACATTCACGAAGGAACAGAAGCAAAAATCTCGAAAGTGTTTTCGAAATATATTTTGACAAGTTTAATCTAAACATTTAGGGCTGATTTTCATGAAGGCTTGCGATTTGGGCTAGTAGCCAGTTGAAACATGTGTTTTATTGCGTGTTTTGTAAGGTAAGCGTAAAACGTCTTTCAATTGGCTATTCACCCAAATCGGAAGCAGCGCCAAGCTTTTATGAAAATCAGCCCTTTGAAACCATATGATCTTGTATTAGTGTCGTAGCATTTTATTTGTTTTTTCAAGAATAAATCACCACTACCGATCACTATTAAGTACTTAATTTGCTGTTCATTACGCTGATTAATATATTTCTTGTGCTAATTCATGTTAAAAGGTTCATTGATAATGCTTTTTGCTATCGTAAAATTAAGTAAAATTAGCTTTTTAAAAATTTATGGGTTTTTAATTGCACAGTTCCACCTAAAATATTTTTTTTTAGCTTGAGCACTGATTCGCATATTGGAATTGGAATTTAATTTTGCAAGCCTTTAGGCAACTTTAGCTCAAGTAGACACGTACTGGAATGTGCATATAATTATACATATTGTAAATAATATTTTCGTTTTTTTTTTTTTTTTTTGTTAAGAATTAAGACATAATTATATCTAAAATGCACTGAACAGCAATAATAACAAGCATAAAGAACGGAGATAGAACTGACAATTTGGTCCATGTTGGTTTATACTGAAAGTGGACAATCGAGATTAGCCGTCCCCTCCGCTTCCTGCCTTCCTATATTCATTAAATTTTTAATAGCACCGATCAGTCCAGTATCGCTTTTAGATAAAGATCAATGGTTCTGCCGAAAACAATAGCTAATCCAAAATCAAGTTCAATTTTGTCCATTCGATTTTGTTTTCCCCATTCCTCTTCTGTCATCGCACCTAACCATTGAGGTCCAGTTTCATAAAACAATTTAATCTCGAGATTACTTAATCCACGAATTAACCTACGAGTCATAGACGAAATATTTATAGATGGCGAATCCCATTCTTTCATTATTTTTTTTTGTACCACCTGGTGTTAGTCTTAGCGAAACTAGTAATGAAATAATGCAAGTATGCAACGATTGTTCCTAAATTCAACTTAGAAATAGCATGGTGTGCAAGCTGTCTGATACTTCACATTACGGGCATAGGCGGATTTATGGGTGGCACCTCCCAGTCACTTTAGAATGAATTTAAATGTTTCATCCTAAACGATAACTTTTAAAGTAATCTCCTCTTCCCCCAGGGTCCCTCTCCTAAATCTGCCCATGATTACAGGTCAGCTATAGAAGTGTAGTTTTTGCGCATGACTTACCAGCATTTCTACTTCGGTTGAACTGACACCAGGTATCATGAATTAAATAAGAAAATGGGATTCTCCATCTATAAATATTTCATCTATGACTCGTAGGTTATCGTGGATTAAGTAATCTTTTGATTAAATTCTTTTATGTAACTGGACTAGGTGTTATAACTTTGGATTTAAACAAAATTTAATGTATCGAAACACTATTCACTCCAAGATTCTTGCATTAATTCAAACTCCGAAAGTGTTGGTGTTTATAGTCTGACCGAAATGACTTGATAGCTGAGTCCCATTTATTTATATTGCTTCCAGCTATCAAGTCATTACGGTCGGACTATAGTTTGAATCGCGTATGGAATACAAACATGTTGATATTCCTTCTGTTATATGCACTGGCTTTTTCAGATTAATTAATTGCAATTATAAAGCCAAAGGTATTATCCAAACTTAGGTCAATCTGTGGAGTATTTGATTGATTTGCGAAAAACAAGGATTTACCACCCCGGCCAGACAATCTGGGGTGCTCCCTAAATTCTCGAATATACCTCTAACTTCCTTCCAACTTTTTAAATTAATATCTATGGAAACCTTGCAAAACTCAATATAAACCCAGCTAACTCGCCCCCACGCATTAATTTTGACTTTACACCCCCAAACTGGACATTCTGGCAGAATTCCTGGCGGAAGGGCTCAAGATCAAGAACAGAACAAATATTAAACATGCCAAAATATGTTTATTGTATTAACTTCGGGGGGTACACGATAATAACAGAGTAAGATAGGTTTTAGTGTAAATTTGTTTATTTATATAGGTATCGGAAGTGAAAGTCAAGAATTAGTGAAATAAAAAAAAAGAAGAAGAATAAAGCTTTGTGAAGACGTTCTTTTCTTAAACAATTCGTACTAAAAATAATGTTGTTTATGCATGACTAAAAAGAAAAGCATCGGGCGCGCCAATTGAAGAATGTATAAAGTGACTGTATATGGGTGCGCACTCCATGCTTTTATTTTTAGTCATGCATAAACTAAATTATTTCTTTTTACTTTTTAGTACGAATTGTTTAAGAAAAGTCTTTAAAGTACGATTTGTGTTTAAAAAGCTTTTTTATTTATTTATTTTTTCTCACGATGTTGTGAACCAAATCCTAAATTCTTCGACAACCAGCAAAACATCATATCATAATTGGTTAGTATTTATTTTAGGATAAAGAAGAAGTCTGTATTTTAAAAAAGTAATGCTTTTAAAACATATAAATATATAGAACTATATGAAAGTAACAATGGAATATTGTATTGTCACCCGACTTACGTCGCTGTGCAAATTTTCATCATTCTATGACGTCGGGAAATGAGTTAAATTAACGTTGCAAGATTTGTATACACCACGAACCATTGTGAACTAAGGAAAAGAATGTAAAAATAGTGAAAATCCACAAGAGGTATGTCGAATTTTTACAGAAGTGCACATAGTACATAAGTACCATAAGCAAAAGTTGGATATAATTATATTGAGGCCTTATATCCATACTTCATTTAATTAAAACAAACTGACAAGGCTATACACTTAACTTCATTGTAAAAAGACACAGTAAAAAAGCGTTACAGTTTCAATGTTTTAACAATATCTTCCTCAGACGAAACACTCTTTCTTTACTCCTGTGATGGCAGAAGACAGTAAAGGTTTTTTGAAAAATCGACGAGCAGTGTTTGCGTTCCATTTGCTTCACTCGTGGTTCCGCTTGCCGGTTACCGCCTGCAATATAAATACATTTTTTTTTTGTTAAAGATGCGATCAATTGCGATAATTACCTCCTTTTGCACTTCGGTGTTTGAATCACAGTGTCATCACGTACATATTTTTTTTTAAAAGACTGTCCAAAGTTATTCAAAAAAGTATCTTCACGTTACACTTACTCTTATTAATATTGTATCTGTGATTTATTTTTTACTTGCATTGAAATGAGTATAATGTACATAGGGACTACATAGTTTCAGATGTCTATTCCATTTAACAGCACACACCTTCACACAATTCATGACAGAAAACATCTGGCGCGAGGGTAGTTGAGAGCTTCATTTACCAGAAAATTTTCAGGACTGCATCACTATTTGCTTGAAAAGGACCCGGGTTTGTAAAGCTTGATTATCTCGGATGAAGAATCAATGCAAAACTTAAGTACTGCAAAACATAAGAAATATTTATTTCCTTTAGATTTGATTTCTGGATCAGTGTGCAGCGGCACGACGTCGGCATGTTTTATTTTTTCGTGATCGCATTTCTTCAAGACTACAGCCTCGTAATGGGTTGGAAATCACAAGATGTCCGCGTAGGATAGTGATTAGAGCGACGAAGCGTTAAAGCTGATCATAAGATTAAAAGTTTGAGTTCCCCAGACAAGTGCAAAAATAAACATCTATTAAGAACCATTAAGAAATTAAAACAGGGAAATAGAGATAAAATGTTATCACGATCTCATTTTTTTTCTAGTACAATTATTAAAATATTCTTAAATCCGTTTATTTAAACAATAAATTTGTTAGCACAACATGTGAGTAGCCCATCGCCTGACATTCGGTGGAATAAGGGAAGGATTACGGCTGGTGTAGCGCTGGAATCTCCGATGGGCCAAATCCGGAAAAATGTAATTTCGACAACGGGGCGATGACAGCAACCATCATTGGAGCAACATCGAAATACTCATGGGAATATCTACTTCTGAACAGTAGTGGTTAATTTTGTCGCACATGCTTAACAGTGGCGGCTCGTGGTCTAAACTTCAGGTGGTGCACAAAATGTTACTGCATATCTTGTGGCCCTGTGGCTGTATTGACTTTTCCCGTAATAAAGATTACTAAGATTATTATTGTTGGTGGTAGTGGTAGTAGTAGTAGTAGTAGTAATTATAAATAAGAATAATGAATGAATGAATGAATGTTTATTTACGTGCTACGAACAGCACTATTGCCTATATAGGACGGATAAATATACAATTCGTTTTACAATTGTCTTTCTACATTAGTGACAGTTTAACATACATAATTAAACAGTTGGAGAAAAAATACAAGAAAAATGAGCACATTTAAGTTACAGCGTATTGAGTAGTAAAAGTATTTAAACCTCTGGGAATAGCATTCCTCTGTACAGTACCAGTTGTGTACAAAGGCACAGACTTAGTTTCTTATTTTCTTAGCTACACCTTATTTATTTTCTTATTTACATAAATTAAACTCAACATTTGTGTTGATTCGATACACAGTTAATGCCAACTATATAGATATTTAAAATACAATGCATTGTACGAGACATAACAGTATAAGATTAACCATAATACAATAATAATAATAAAGAACAACAATAACAACACGCTCTAGTCAACACAACAAAAACAGGAGGCTGTAGTGATTTCAAGGAATCAATTAAAGTAATATTTGTTAATGAAGCAAATAAAGTAAAATTTGAAGCAAATAAAGTAGAAAATAAATTAAAAGATGCGGGAGCAGTCGGCCTGGTCCTGGTTTAAGATACGATCTTGTCATTTGCCTGGTGTGACAGGAAAAAAAACTGGGAAACCTCAGTCGCTCGAGTGCTGGATCGAACCAAAGACCTCCCGAAAGCGAACTCTATGAACTGAGCTACGGCTGCTCGTAGAGTGCTTTTGCGTGTTTTGGTTAACTTTCCATCCAAGAGGCATGATTTATTTTCCTGGTTTTGGAAACGTGTAAAATTCAAAATTAAATATCGTAAACCTGTCATACGTTCCTAAGTGAGTTTCTTTTACTTAATCAGAGGTACGTACTACTTGAACATGCACTGGATTTAGCTGAAATATAGGGATGTACCGATATATCGGTATCGGTGATATCGGCCACTTTTTGGAGTATCGGTATCGGCAAATGGACACCGATACTTATCGATACATTTTCCGAATTATTTGTAATTTGTTTAATATTAACAACAGTGACACTCATCTTTCTTGGGTCTCTTTAGACTTAAAATTCGTCTAAATGATTATCGATGGTATAATCGATTTCTTTATGCATGTGTACGCCTTTGATTTGCACTACTCAAATGATATTTTAGTCCGTCCATGCCAAAATAGTAGCTCATGTTAGAAAGAAGTAGTAGTAACTGAAGGAAAGCCAAAGGTAACTTCAGTCAGGAAGGCACACCCGGGATTCGAATTTCGGATCTCAAACGAGTCAGAGGTTTCGATTAGGAACAAAATGCTTTGCAAGTGAACCACTCTACGGCCTACGCTCACTTTGTCAGTATTTTTCCTTTAGTCTTTACTTACATATTAGAAAAGGGAACGGTGTTCCCTGTACAATGCGCACGCGCCGGGAACGGCGCATGGGGGACTCCACATATTCTCGACCAATGGCATAAGGTGAAGTGGGTGGTCACTGGTCAGTCCCAAGCTCAGCCGCCTTTATCTCCCAAAGTGCCCAGGACTACAAAGGACAGTTCGGTACTCAATTTGATAATATATAATATATTTTCTGTGTAACGTATATGAAATTCTGCTTTACATTTTTGTATGTGAAATTTTGGCCTTATATCTAATATATATTATTACAATGTTGATAAATTCATTATTTTGAAAAAGTCTTATAATATATAGGATTTTTTTCAAAAGGTATCGCTATCGGCAGTATTGCCATCTTTAGTATCGGTATCGAGTATCGGTGGAAAAGTGGTATCGGTACATCCCTACTGAGAGAATTTGGATAAGCTTTAATCAGGATAGGCGGTAGGGTGATTCAAAGTTAGGTTATGCTTCAGAATAATTTAAAAAGGTGAAAAAATCAAGAATTATTATTATTATTATTTGGGCATTGTTCTAGAGAAATGATTTTAAAAAAGTACTTTTTGATAACAGGTATTTTTATCATAGGCTTTCCAACTTAAAAGACTCTTTAATTTATATATCAAAAACCGATGTCTTTCCATTGAATTAATTGACTTTAAGAGAAGAAAAGTAGTTGCTAGAAATTATTTCTGAAGTGAGAAGACACTGTCCACATTGACAAAGGTGCGAGAATTTTACACGCAGGAAACTGTGCGTGTACGCTATCGAGTCCAGTTACCCAAAATGTGCTAACGATCTTCCCTGTAACCTCCTGTACTCCTCCACCCCCTGAGAAGACTAAAAGTTCAACTTACACCCTCATCGTTCTCGGTTGTCAACCTGAAGGAGACAGAAAGCAAACGAACTGCAGCTTGTCAAAGTAAAAGTCTGCTTGTGACCGGCCAGAACTACGTGCGCTCTCTCTCTCTC
>JAGDQP010023069.1:0-18110 GCA_022664845.1 Lepisma saccharinum | reverse complement strand
TACATTATAATTATACATTTGGAGAAACTTCACAAACCAAAACTATACAAGAGTCAAAATAACCACCAAGACAAATTTTGTGAAAGCAGAACTTAAATATTCTACTTCCGAGAGGCATAAAAATGAGTAAAACAATTCCCGGGTAAATCAATGGAAGGTGCGTACCAAGATGGCGGGGGTGATCTACAGCGTTAACATTGCAATGTTACTGTATCATCAGAGTGTAATTGAGGCAAATGCGAACATTTCGCCGTCCCTGAAACATTGCAGACAGAAACTAAAAATGTTGATGTAACCAATGTTGCAGTTTATATGAAACATTGCTGAGACTACCGTGTGCCGTTAAGGTCATCTTAGTTTACAAGGTGTAATATCGTGGTAGTTGCCGGCCGGGTAGCGGGGCGGTCTGCGGCGGTAGGCCATCGTCTCGAAGGTCCCGGGTTCGAGTCCCGGCTGGGGCATGGGTGTGGATTTTAACAGCTAAAGGCGAATGGTGACGGGCCGAAGTCCAAAGTTACTAGACTGGCCCATATAAAAATAAAGTCTATCTATCGTGGTAGTTATTTGACCTTGAGCCATCTTGAAATCATAAAAATTTAAGTAATCTGACTAAATGGGGTTCGCTATTTGTATCGAGATTCTAGTAGGTATTTCCTGAAACAATTAAAACTGATTTTTATGAAACGATAGAAAGAGACATTCTTTTCGAAATGTTGAAAACTATTTTGTAATGTTTGTATAATTTATGAAAATAGAAATTTACATTTTTCATCTATCTTTCACAGTGGTTTGTTTATTGAAACCTTAAAACCGGTTGGACCAAACAAGTAAGAAGAGTGAAAGTTTCATTTGAGCCGAAAAGCATTCTGGTTAGTTTCTTATTATACATACAACAGTCAAGCGAAGTTACGCTCCCCCGTTTTGTGCAAATATACCGTGACTTGTAGGACGCTCTGTGTAAGCAAAGCGTTCATTCAGCAATACGAGTCGAAAATTAATCGTATTTTACCCAAATATTGCGACTAAAGCCGCCACTGAAATAATAATATTTTTTTTTTTAAAAAAAGCAGGTTGATTCATTAAAAGTAAGGAAGTGAGTCGTGCCTTTTTATCAACTCGTAAAATTCGTCACTCTTTGTTTATCTATTACGTATGTTGTTTTACTAATAAGTTTTTTTTTTTAAGTTCGTCAACGCACACACACATACACAACTCATCACTGACGCAAGATGTAAAACAGCGGAAGACATCACTATCACAACATGGATCCGAAGTCCAGTATGATATAACCAATGCAGAAATGACAGAAGTGAGTCACTAAGGCGATAGAAAACACTAAGAAGAAGAAAAAAAAAGCACAATTCTCAGGCGGTAGGATCTGCTGGACAGCAAAATGAAAACTAGTTCAGTGTTAGCAGGTTAATTTGTATTCAGGAGGAGTTCACAAAATGAATTTCACTTACATCAATGCTTGGGAGATACATTTGCGTCCTTAATAACACTATTAAAACACATAAAAATTAACACTAACCACATTTTGTTATTATAACTTCGCTCAGTGGTGTAAAAAAAAAAAATAATGTAGCATTTTGCCCCTTGTGGGTGTCTCTTTTTTTGTATTCTTTTTCTTTTCTTTTTTAGTATCCGGTGGGAAGTCATGTGATACGGCGCCCGTCTGTCATTGGTAAACCATAAAAATGATCTTACACAACAGAGAATGAAAACGCGGTTCGCGAAAAGACTTCGGGTCTAAGTCTTGTAGTAGTACTACGATATGGCTTCACTTTCACTGTTTATCACTGTGTGTTGTGTGTTCTTTCCGTTGTTATGTGTATTGTTTCAGCCTGCTTGGAGTAACCAATTCAATGAATCGTGGAGTGAAGACACTAATGATGTGAATCTTCTGCCCAATGTTCCATACAATCCGGATGCAGATTTGCCTACGGTAAGAAAAACGTGCTTAATGTTTTGATTATTTCTGTTCTCTGTCTGCTTGTAATTGAGAAACAAGTGCACATCATGATGCGCCTATAGCGTCAGTGAGGAGACTTGGTTGTAACTGTGACTCCCAGAACTTATTATCATAGACTAAATTACTTACTTCCTTTTGTTCTTTAAACTTTTCGAATGTAACAACCTTCAGTCCACTCATTTGTTGTTGACTTGACATTTTTTTAAAAAACTAAGGGCTGATTTTCTTGTAAGCGTGCGTTGCTTGTTTGCTTGCGATTTGGGTTAGTACCCAATTGAAATACATGTTTTATTGCGTGTTCTACGTGTAACTGTAACATGTGTTTCGATTGGCTACTCACCCAAATCGCAAGCAACACACGCTTGCAAGAAATGCAGACCTAAAGGTTGGCAGGCGGAAATATTTAAAGAACAAGGCAATTACAAAATAGATACAAAAGTAAGAAAATATTTAAAGGGTAAAAAAAGAAGGGCATTAAAATATTCATAAAATGTAATAATTGCAGTCTTTATTTGTGTATAATTAAAATCATACTATTCCTTTGTTCATGTGCTTCTTGAAAACAAATGTGTGCGTGTTTGTGTTTGTGTGTGTGTGCCTGTGTGAAGCAGTGGTGGGGAACTTACATTTAGAATTGATCTTAAATAAGTTAAATCAGCATTTGGGAGTAGTAATAGAGGTGGAATTATTGAACATCGTGCGGGTCGCATCCTATAGGGTACTCCTTCAAGGCGCAAAATAACAATCATATGTGTTTCGTAACATCTCATCCTTCCAGAGCAAGTCATCCTTGAACGTTAACTGCAAGCACCTTTGTATTTGCCAAGACTTAAACCCTTATCTTGCATCATCAAATTAATCGGGATGATTTATTTTACCCCTTTCACGCTCTCCCCCTTTCGGGTCCTCATATCTAACATTTTTATTTCTATTACTATTATAAATCTTTCGGAACTCCCCTAGTATTATAAATGCAATCAAAGGTATCCTGCTGGCACACATAGTATTATAAATAATTATAAGTTAGATATACCAGCGAAAAGAATAGCTAAAAAAAACATAGCCATATCTATGAAGGAAATATGCTTATTTTACCGAAGGCTGTTCATACCATCACCGTACAACGCTTCTCATCAGTATGAAGTAATTGTTTTAAAAGTAAGATCATTTGCACGGTAGAGGAATTTGAAGTTAAAAATATTACATTTTGTTCTGTGAAAAAGATGACGATCCGGCCGATACCAGTTTTAGCATCACTCTATGCAAATGCTACAAACAAACAGAACAATATTTTAAATGTTTTCTGATAATGATTGCTCTTTATTTCGAACGAAGGTAAACTCGCTCAAAAATGCTGGCACATAAGAACATTAAATAACGTAACTTAACATGACATTACCTGTTAATGATTGCACGCGATTAGTGTCTGAAATATAGTATAAGCCAGTAATTACATCCATCCATAGGTTAGTCTACATATGCAAGCCAATAGTTAAGTATCAGATTTGGTTCCTTCGTGAAAGCAGTTAAGTTAGGTTGCATTAGATGCAGTTGTAAGAAATAACAGAAAAAGTACAAAACAGAAGAAATGCAAACATTACAGCACTGTACATAGAAAACATAATAGTTCATGCACGTTTATTAGACAAAACAGAGAAATCTTCAAGCACTATATGTTTCATGCATTAACTAGCTCCATACGAAGATGTTCAACATGCATAGAATATGAAAAATAACATATTTACAATGTTGCCCAAACAGGACTCCATTTCATACAGCAGTTCCATAGGTTACTCAACTCAGATTTACTTTATGTAGAGTTCAATTCCAGTATCCTAAATCCTTGGCATAACCATGTACGGCTTTTATAAAGGTTATTCTCCTCAAAATCACTCATCAAGTTGTCCAATAAAGGCATAAATACGCTAAAGATATCCTTTGCACAAATTCCCAGATGAACGTAACGTCAAAGCATAAACATAAAAATATCAGCTGATCGCTGTTTGTTTAACTTCATCAAAAACATAAATAATCAGGTAGTTCCATCAGAATTCCGTAAAACCATTGGTAATGGCGTCAGAGCTTAGAATTCATAATTCATAGAGGATACACACAAATGTCATAACCATAGAGTATAAATTACAGAGAAAGCGCAATCTTCTTAAAATCCTTTTATCAATTTCACTCCTCCTCCCCCCCCAAAAAAATGATTATAATCAATAACCTTCCCATTCAAAATGTTTTGGACGTCTCCTGATCCGTGATGAGCGTCTTAAATCTGGAATTTCATTTAAAGGTTCTTGGGATTGGCTCTTGTGAGAATCGAGGTTCTACCAAATATCTTCTTTTTGGTAAGATTTATAATTATTATCATTATTTCTGACTCTCTCGTTCGTATTTAACTTCCACCATCGATTATATTTGCAATTAGGTTCGAATGTATACACTAATTCAGCTGGTGATTTACCTTTAAGTAAAGGGGATTTAGCAAAACGAATATCTGCCTGTATCGTATCAATAACCTTCTCCCATTTAAAGGTTGGAGTGTTAATTAATTATCGTTTCAAAAAATTCTTTACATCTTGAACTGTTCTTCTTGTCAACCCATTACTTTGTGGGTGATAAGGTGGGGAGTGTATTAAGCTTATACCTAGGTCTTCACACCACGATTGGAAAGTTGCACTCGTAAAAGGAGGACCATTATCGGAGACTAACGTACTTGGTACGCCAACAAAATTAAACATGGAACTTAATTTTGTTATTGTTTCTGAAGCCATAGTATTCTTAACCATAAATATCTCAACCCATTTGGAAAATGCGTCTAAAACTAATAAAAACTTCCTTCTACCAAAATCAAGAAAATCTATGTGTACTCTTTCAAAAGGTTTGCTAGTAACCACCCAGGACGAATATTTGTTATATGCCTTGTTGCTTTGGAAGCTTTGACAATTTGAGCAATTTGCCAAGAAAGATTGTAATTCCGCGTTCATATTAGGCCACCAGTAATACGAATGCATAATTTGTTTTAATCTTGAGACACCAATATGGCTTTCATGACAATTATTTAACAACTTCTGACGCATGGATGGTGGAACAATTAACTTATTTCCCATAAAAATCAATATTTTAGGAAAGTATTTTGTCTAATGTTGTTGATACGTATTAATATTTGAAGACCTGATACTAATTGCATATACAGGGTGTCCCCGAAATAATTTCGCAAGCTTTAGGAGACGACTATTTACATCAAACCAAGAAAAAACTTCTTTTGAAGAAATTCCAAAATCTGATTAGTTTCGGAGATACAAGCTCTGAAAGTTACGGTGCCATCGTCACAAATGACTTCACGTAACGGGGTGTAGCACATCGCACCCAACACATCTATTTAAGCATTATTTTTGATTGAGGAAGTGCCCCATACACAGGTTTCGCGATCTAAGAATTTGGTTGTCAACGAATGTAAATTTGTCTAAAGCTGAACCATTGGTATATTGACGAAGGAAAATACTTGATTAAATCGAAGTAAAATAGACCAACAGGGCCTTGCTTTGTAACTGAGTCTAAAATTGGTCAATATGGTTAGGAAGAGTGCCCTTTCTATCCAAAGTACCTTATTGAATTATTTTATTTTCAGCCGGATCTAATAAAAAAATATGGCTACCCTGCTGAAACCCATACAGTGCAAACTGAAGATGGCTACCTTCTCAGTGTGCATCGCATTCCCTACGGCAGAAAATCACCTCCGAAGGAGGGTAAAATCCCTGTCTTCTTACAACATGGATTATTGGGCACTTCGGCCGACTGGATTATTGCAGGACCAGAAAAGGCTTTAGGTAAGTTGGTTAGGTTACCTACCAAACACACTTTATACCTCCTGCAATGTACATTACGGTACATTACATATACCTCCTACAACTGTACATTTTTTCCTGTAGGGAACGGAAACAATTCTTTAAATTCCCTAGAACACACAAATTCTTCTACGTGTTTTCTGTGACCTGATTTAGTGTACGTGTTTGAAGTGCATAGGTATATAAGTTGTATTATACTAACATCGTGTCTTTAAGGATCGAGTTTATTAGCCTCTGAGGATGTGACCTACAGCTTTTGCTAAAGTGGGCTCCCAACCTGTCTGTTCAACGGTCTTCGGCTTCTCTTGATCCCGCGACCACACGTACAGAAAGTGAGCCACTGACTATTATTCGGTCATCCCGGGATCTAAAATCACAAGCAGCACACTTACTTGAAAATGACGTCATTTTTTAGTCGAAAAAATATTAAAACGTCACTGTGATGAAATCTACGTCGCTATTACGTGACATTTTAGTCTTTGACGAAATTCTGTCATGTCTCATCCCCTAGTTTTTTTCACGGTAACCCCCAATCTAGTTGGAGTGAAACAATGAAATGGCCGCATTCAACGGTTTTGTGTGTATACCGTTGCTTTGTAAGATTCAAAAGCAGCGGGATCAAACGATTGTTTTGGGACAGATTGGTTCATTTATAGGCCTCTATTTATTTGAAACGAATACCTACATGAACAAGCTATCACTGGAGGAATTTTATACACGTAGTTTGGTTTGTGATATTTACTCGTCATGTCGACGTCTTTTGCATCAATTTTCGACCAAAATTTGACGTCATTTTGACGCGAGTGTGCGGCATGCGATGTATCATTTTAATCCATTGCGACCGATTTTTAACAAAATAGGATTGCAACTGAAGGAAGCTTAAACACCAACATAATAAATGACATGTTGACTCATCACTAAAATAATCATTGACAATATAATCAGCCTTATTTACCAACAAACTAAATGGCTAAGACCATAGAGTTAGGAATATTAATAGAGGGAACCTTCGGCTGTTTTGTTGGAGAGGGGAATGAAGCCAAGAGACGGAAGGGACGAGGCATTTCGGCCATATTAACTGGCCCCATATTTAGAGACCCTCTGAGGTGCACTCATCCTCCTATTGAAAAAGGCAATCCTCATAGTACTCGGTATGGAGGGACTCTAATGGGGCTACGCAAGATGGCTGCCGATGAACCGTAATTTGGCTTCATGTGACGTCATGTATGTTCTCTCTATTTTCTTCCTAACTCTATGGCTAAGGCTTAAATTTATTTATGTTTTTAATACTCTTCAGGTGTTAAATAGTTTATTGTATAATATGTGACTGTATATAACAATAAACACTAGAATGGGTAGTTGCGCAACTTTGTCTTTCTACAAATATGTTTTGATCTTGTCGTGTATGATAAGTGTGTATATGTGTTGTATAAGTAAATAAGTGACTATACAACGCTAACACAAGTAAATAGTGGTTACGTAAAGTCAATTTGCCACGTAATAAGTAAACTGATGTTATCGAATACAATTGAAAAATCTATTTCAGTACCATTAATGTAGAATTCCTGACTCGTTCATAAAATATGTCATCTATATATATTTTTAAAAAGTTGCTAAAGCTTTGTCCAGTCCGTCCGTCCGTTGTACTGGACCGATTTTGATCATTCTTCTTTTTTTTAAATATCAGGTTGAACACGTAGATGAGTCATCAATAAACCGCATTCTTCTCCGTCGTCTTAACTGAAGAAGTGTTAATCCAAAATGGTCGTTCAAAAAGGCATTTTCCAAACCACTTAAACTAGAGAAACGAAATATGGTATGTACGTGGACCGTCACGAGTGGGTCACGATAATACCGTATAAGAAAACGTTAAATAAAAGTCGCCATCTTAATCCAGAATGGCCGCCAAAAGATACATTTTCTAAACTACTTGAACTAGAGAAACGAAATTTGGTATGATGGTGTACCATCACGAGTAGGCTAACATAAATATATCAAATCTCTTCTATGGGGGTCGCAGGCCCCCAGGAGATATAGGGGCAGGTAGATCTTTATCAAAGAGGCTTAGTCCCCCGGAGAGTCTGGTTACGATAAAGGGGATGCAGTACCCAAAACTCCCGAAGTTAGGGGCGAAACTCGTGGGCAAATTTGTTAATTTAAATGTGGATTGTTGTAAATAATAATATGTAGATTTAATGTTTTAAATCATTATAGTAATATTTGGCAAGAGTGTTATGTTTTTGTAGTTGTAGTAGTAGTAGTTGTTGTTGTTGTTGTAGGAATAGGAGTAGTAGTAGTAGTACTGGTGGTGGTGGTTGTAACAGCTACAGCATATTTGCACCATGAGGGACTCGGCCCAGCCACCCAGAGATTATGGTTAGAATAAAGGGAGCACAGCCCCCAAAACATACCAAGTTAAGGAGTAAAAACGCAGCCCGCCACGTGTAAGCGAGTATTGGTAACTGTCCCATTGAATGTTTCCAACATATTTTATTCACCCCGCACCAACGGGCGGGTACTTTAGCTTTAGGATTACAGTGATTTTTTTTAAAGCTCATTACATCTATTTTCATATGTTAAAAAAATGGGACGGGCCATCAAAGCACTAGGAAAAAAGTAAAATAGTATAATTATGTACCCGTAAAAAGTAAAATTAAGTTTACACACCTATCTTCATTTTCTCAATTTGAATTTTATTTATGGCCTTTAGGCATCTAAGGCTCAGGCCAGGATAGGGGAGGGGAAAGGAGGTTGGAAGGTATCTGGGAGGGGCTATAATTACTGTCCCATCCCAGCACTTGCCTGCCGTGACTGAGGAAAATCCTGGAATAAATTATGGAAGGTGTTTCATGGAGTGTTGGAAAAATTAAAAAGTATTATAAAGAATTATTAAGACAACCAAACGGGCTGCAGGTCCACTTGCTATGAATTTGCGGATTAATTTTCAAAAACTCAATTTTTTAAAAAAATTCCAAAAAATCTCCGGGAAATGTTTGAAAACACATTAAAATATATTTAAAATAATTTCGAAAAATTTTTGTCCAATCGCACAGCCGCTTTTACTGGACCGATTTGAGTGATTTTTCTTTTCAAAAATGTTCCTAATTACGCCTAGATATGTTATGAAGCATTGGCATTCTTCTCCTCTTCATCAACTTTGAATAAAATAGAATCTCATTTTCCTCCCTATGTATTGCTTATGAGAATCTTTTCTGCAGAAGCTTTGTCCAGTCGCCCAGCCATTTCTACTGAACCGATTTTAATGAATGTTTATTTTTAATTTTTCGTATTTACACACAGATATGTTACCAAGCGGCCGTGGCTCTCGAGTCCAAGGCCTTGGTCAGAATGTCAGCGGTCGACTATTCTGACTTAGGTTTTTCTAGGGTTTCTCCTGTCACGCCAGGCTAATTCCGGAATGGTACTTTCAAATTAGGCCCTTGCCGACACCTTTCCGCTTCCTTTCCCCTCCCCAAACCGGCCTGAGCCTTAGATGCTTTAAGGTAATAAATAAAATTTAAAAATTTAGGTATGTTATGAACCATTCGCATCCCTCTCCTTCTAGATGTTCTTGCGGAGCCGCGCACACAATAGTCGAGTGCACTTTGTTAATCCTTTCTTGACTCCCGTATAAAGAACGTCGAACCCTGCTATGTTTCAACTGGTTCCGTGGAATTATTTGCAAATATTGCAAAATTGATGTATTGCAAAATTTCATCACTGTTCAGTGATTAATAATGTAGTTGGTATACCCTGTCAAACGATGCATTGTTTAGCATCGTAATTTTATGTCGTATTTTATGTGCTAACGCTTGAGGGTCCAGCTATGTAAACAAATGGCAAATAAAGTAGTGAAAAAAAGTGGTGTATTCGGTAACGCTTTGGATTTCGGAGCCAAAGGTTCGATCCCGAATCTCGCAAAATATTTTCTGACTGTTTTCAAGGAACGTCAAGTTTTCTTTGTTTGCTTATCTATATTTAAAATAGTTTCAAAATATTTTCTCTAGTCGCTTAGATGTTAGTAGCTAAAAATGTGGGAGCTAATCCAGAAAAAACATTCATTTGATAAATTTTCCATATAAAAGATTGGTATCCGTCACTGTATTCTAGAAAGTCATATTCTATTGGTTTGCCAGCCTGGATCTTCTCAGAAACTAATTTCATCACTTTTACTTACGGAAAGGGTATTACATCAACTGAGTTATTTCCAGTTTCTCTGGGTCACTAGTTTAACACGCTAAATTCAAAAGCTTTGATCGACCTCCTGGAAGATCAAAATCCTACTTCAGGATAAATTCTTTAGTAACTGAAGATGAAACTGAAATTCTGCAATACCCCACTGAATTTTTGGACAGTTTATACACAAGCAGCTTATCGCCATATATTCTAGAACTGAAATAAGGATCTATGGCGATGTTGTCGAGGAACTTGAACGAAGAACAAGGCTTACAGAATACCATAAGATTAATTCTTCACAAAATATAACTTCTTAGCTCTACAAATTACAACTGAGGTTAATGTTGGCTAAAGAGTACTTGTTCCTCGCTTTCATTTATCGCCATTTGACTCTACTTTTCCAGTTTCTTTCAAAACAATAATTTACAATTCAATTAACATTCTGTATGATAATAAATAAGACCCCTCGATATCGTAAGCATATATTTGTCTGAAACTCTTTTCAGTCATTGTCTGTTCTAGATCTTTTGAGAATGTAAAAATTGAACTAAAACCAATAGATCGATGCACCACTAACGTTATTTGGAAAAAAGATTTTTTTTTAATTTAAAGAGTATTTTATATTTTTTGTTCTATACTCATTTATAATATTATTTTCTCTTCTGTGTTTGTCCTTTATTTTACAACATTCTTATTTTCTAATACTTCATTACCTCTCTTTTTTATCTATCCAATTCCCTTATTTTAAATTGATGCGGAGCAGCATGGGTACACTAGTTACCTCTTAATTCGGTTTATGGGTAAAATGCTTTAAACCCTAGAAAATCACAGCACTCAAGTAAGATATGTAATAATAATAATATGCAAAGATCATATTCCAAAGGCTTTATTAAGTCGTCATCCAAGCAAATCCAATAAATATTCAATCCTAGACCCAATACAAACTCAACGTGATTGTCATGTCAGCTCAAAGTATTATTATTTATATATTGAACAATCCTAACCATTGTTGTCCAGAATCAATCTAATTTATATTTCCTAATTTAACTACCTAACAGTTCACCTCCTCTCTCGGTAAACTCAAGACATCCCTCTCATTCAACTTATCTGATCTTCCAGGATTAATCTTATGTCTCTCTCAACCTCTTTAGCCAAACCTTTCTTTTACAATTCTTGCCAAATATGTTTCCTCGCTATCACTCGCGAAATGTAGGAATTTCCCATAACCAATATGTCTTACAAAATCATTTATTATGGTGCTGGCTGGCATTTAGTTAGTATCTTTTCATTTCTCATTATTACACCGACTTTCTCTTCATTGTTGTGCAAATCAACACACTTGTTGTCCTCTTTTGTTACCTGTTGGTCGCCATTCATCTCTCTCTCTCTCTTTCCTCATCTCTTCTTGTAATTAACTTCGAATATATCAAATTATGAAAATGATCTTGTCTTTCTTCTAAAATGGATAAGGTTTGTTGGATTTTATCTACTAAATTAATAGTCTCCTCCAAACTTTCTTCTGCTTGTCCAGACGGGAAAGAGTTCAGTTGACTACATGGTTTCTTATTTTTAACTGAGCTGAGCTATTTCTTTGTTCCCTGCAATTCATCTATAAATGTATTTGATGCTTTCCTGGAGCTATATTTTTGCCCTTCAAACAATCCTTTTCTCCAATTTCCAAATAATATTATCTTGAGCAACTTTGAGTCGTGTTTTCTTTGTAAACAGCATACTTGAGAATGGTTTCTCTTGACACAAAACGAACAAGGTTTACCATGTGCTGGGCAGTTCTTATCCAATGCATGCTCTTTGCCGCACCTTGACCATCTCTTTGTGCGTGTTTCGTGTTTGATGACTTTTTGTTCTTTTATAGCATGCCATCTCGTGGTACCATTTTCACTCCTCCGGTGATGAGTATCTATGTCATAACTATTTATCTTACAAGTAATTTCTGTCCTTGATTACGATATTCGCAGACGTTCTAATAAATTCATTGCTTTATTGAGGGTCAAACCTTGTTCGCGCAGTAGCAGTGTTTGATGTTCGATATTAGCTATACCCAATATGAATTGATCTAATATACTTGTTTTATAGTTTCAACCAAATTCACAAATATCTGCCTGTACTTTTAATAAAGGTACAAATTGCAACAGAGATTGGTATTTTTCCTGTTTTAACATATAAAAATTGTACCTTTCTTGAATTAAACCAAGTCTTCGTATCTTGCCAAACATGTTTTCTTTCATAATCTGTCAGTTCAAATGTTAGTTAGCTATGCTTCACGTAGGTTCGACTGTATTTTCGTAGCCAAATTATTCGTATGTGTGTATGTAATAATAATAATATCCAAAGGTGATATTCCAAAAACTTTATTAAGGAGTCATCCAAGCAAATCCAATAAGTATTCAATCTTAGATCCAATACAACGAAATTGCCATGTAAACTCAAAGCATTATTATTTGTAGAGGGTCTGTATTGAATAATACTAACCATTGTTGTCCAGAATCAAATCTAATTTATATTTCCCAATTTAACTACCTAACAATTTACATCCGTTTATTAACGCGATCTTGGTCTTTATGGGAGGGTAAAGACACTTATCAACACTTCCTCAAAGAATTGTCGTGCCACATGAAATTAGACATAGAAGAAAATTTGACAAAACGGGGAGATTGTGCTTCTCAGCTAAGATTGATGGTGCCATCAACCATGTGGGAGTTGAATTACATACTGGACGCACCAGAAGCAGTTGCGTCAGTTGGAGTGGTAAATTTCATGATGAGCATGTCTCCGAGTAGAGTTTGTTTGTATTGGATCTAAAAATCATGGTTAAAATAACTTACGTTCAGACTACCGAACTTAACTTGGTTATCGTGCTTGTACTACCATTGTCTGTAAAGAAACAGGTCGAGGTTTCCGTACAGTAAAGAATCTGCTTGTTACACGGGAGAGGGTTAAATTATAAAATACTGAACACAAATGAATTGATTGTAGCGTAACATTTTGTAGATTAGCTCTGCCATCATTCTTTTATACTTTAAAAGTCATACGCAACACTAGGATGCTATATATTTCGATAAAGAAAGAAATAAACTCATGAAGTGAGCTACCCTGAACGGCCATCTTGCGTCTAACGTAAGAAGACAACCGTCGTAAGTTGACGCTGGCTAAAATTGAAACCTGCGTTAACGGTAACTGGCGTTTTCATTACTAAAATGATCTCGGTTAACGTTAACCATGGTAAGATATTTGTAGTGTAAACAAGGAATAACCACATCGTACCAAAGTAAAGCTACATCGTCCCGTTTCATCCAATTCCTTGATAATAATATTCTTAGGTTGGCAGACGGCACTCGCTCAATCAAAATCATTACTTAAATAGATTTATCGGGTACTGCTTTGAGTGTTATTTGCTAACCTGACACCACATCGTCATTATGTGTTGAACTATGACGTCATTTGTGACGATGGCTTCTTGACTTTAAGCGTCTTTATCTCCTAAACTATGCATAATTTTGAATTTCATCAAAGGAACTTTTTTCTTGTTTTGATGTAAACAATACCCTCCTGAAGTATGCACCATTATTTCGGGGACACCATGTACAAGTGTAAAGGCACATTACTATGTTATGTTAGTAAAGGGAAGCAACTATGGATTAAATGTATTTAATTCTTAACTTTTTATGTTTTTTCAGCATATCTTCTAGCTGACGCTGGTTATGATGTATGGATGGGTAACGTGCGAGGTAATACCTATTCTAGACATCATGTAAAGTACGATCCAACTTCTCGCCAATTTTGGAATTTTAGGTACGTACTCTCAAGTCAAACTATTTTTGTTTTGTTTTCTTGAAAAGGGAAATAAAAAAATTATTCATTATTAAACAACAAAATTAAAGTTAATCTCAATAGCGCGACTGTATTGATGCAATTGAAATGGTGTCACTAGATGTTTTTTTTTTTTCGAATGAAATAAAATCTGTTCTAAAGTTTGGATACTATTCGTTTTGAAGTACAGTTCTAATTCAATTTCCGGTTTAAATACAGTTGCTAACACAGGGGGAATTAATACGTTAAGTAATTAAATGAACACGAAGGTTGTGCTTTTTCAAATTGGACTCGATTCGTCCGAACACTGGTCTTTTCCACTACAAAAACACAAGCGCCAATAATATTGATGCAGTTAGCAACCCTGAAATAAGTACTTCCTATAGTAAACTGTGTACAGCTCACAATAACTTGAATATATATCTCGTATAAAGCATGAAGAAATATTGTTATCAATGAAAGGACTTTGTAATATATATACCGCTCGAAATAAAAATTCCACACCAAGGAGAGAAGAAAGCAGCCCCAAATGATTGAACTTACGTGACAACAGCGGAACAGAACTGCTGACGGTCAGTAGCCTGTGGGCGTTCAGAACGGCTGCAGCATGGCGAGGTATAGAGAGGATGTCATGGGATATGGCAAGACATGCGTCTTCGACACGATGCTACAGCTTATCAACTGTAGCTGGGGGAGGTCGCTGGCGTGGAACGCGTTGTGCAATCATGGGTCAGACATATTCAATCAGCAAGAGATTAGGTGCACGAGCCGTTCAAGGAATCAGGGGAACAGTGTGTCCAGCCAGGAAGGCTAGGACATCAAGTGCCATATGTAAACGCGCGTTATCCTGCTGGAATGTGGTTCCCGGCAGGGCCTGCACTAAAGGGACTACAACCGGGTCCAATATATATACCTTTGGCTGGTCACATGACCGTCAATGCGTACGAGACACGAACGGGCATGTAATTCAATGACAACCCACACCATGACATCCGGTCCCTGACTGACGTAGCGATGTAAACCGTAGGCGTCGCCCAGCCTAGCGCCACGGTATTGCCAGATACGGATGTGGCCATCATGATGCTGCAAGAGGAGAAATTGGATTCGTCTGAAAAGAGTATGTTCTGTCATTCGTCTCTCCATGCGCGACACCATTGTAGTTGCTCATAAATATGCTGTACAAGTCAGCGGAATCCGCAGCAATGGGCGCAGTGCAAATATACCCCACTCTGCCAGACTACGTAGAACTGTTCGTGGGGACACTGGGCGCTGTGCAACATCCGCCAGTGTTCCGGATGTGGTTGTTCGATCCGCCACAACCATATCCACAAGCCGTCTGTCCTCGCGGCCCGTGGTATGGCTCGGTCTTTGCGATCTGGCATGACGTTGCGTAGTGCCTTCGTGGAGCCATTGAGTCCATAATTATGTGCTGCACTGTGGACGCAGTCCGTCCAATACGGACACCAGTGTCGCGGAAGGATAAATCGCACTCGCGATATGCCATAATTCTTCCTCGATCAACGGTGAAAACCTGCTGACGCATTCGACAATGAGGCATCTTTCGACCATATACACATACTCGCGTCACACCAACAGTCGTCTACCTCTACACTGTAGCTCCCTCACTTGCTTGCTATTGCTGTTCCTAGTTGGCATATCCGGCGACTCTGATGCGCCATGGAGCTGTCGTGCTAATCAGTTGTCTATATTTCCATGCTCTACATATTCTGCAATTTTTTCACTAATCCGATGTATCCTTCTTGGTGTTGCATTTCTAATGGCGAATAGTGTATATATAAACTTATAAATTTTATTTTTTATCTACCCTAAACTAACAGTAGACTTCCTCAAAACGTGTCCAGTTGTTGTTATTCATTCTCCTTCAGTTCTCTTCAATATATTAATATAATGGTTGTAGTATTAAATGTTTAATACAGAATTTATAAATGATAAAGGTCTAACTTTTTAGATAAATTCTTTGAATCTCATTATTATTATTATTATTCCATTTTCCAGTTGGCATGAAATGGGTTATTACGATCTCCCAGCAGAAATAGATTGTATTCTGGAAAGAACGAATCAAAAGAAGTTATTTTATGTCGGGCATTCCATGGGGACGACCATGTTTTATGTTCTTGGCTCCACTCGTCCGGCCTATAATGAAAAAATTAGGGCCATGTTCAGTTTAGCGCCAGTAGCGTTCCTTAAACATATTCAAAGTCCTGTCAAATACATCGCACCGTTTGCTCACTACATTGAGGTAAGATATATCTGTAGTTATAAACCAGTGTGTCTTTATGTTAGTAAGAAGGTTTTCCTTACAGCTCAATTTGTATTGCATTGTATGTTTTCTTGTTTCTTAGATTGGGTAACAAGTATGCACTAATGGTTGGTTATAGGCAGAGCCGATGCTTCCGTTAGGTTAGGCCGTACAATTAAAAGCTTCGAGTTTCTCGCCACTACCTTTAAACAGCGTCTGTGCTAGAGGATGTTGCGTTGTAAACTTACCTTTTCCACATAGGCAACTAGAAAATCTGAACTAAGCACCGGAAGCGTCAGCAGCCTTTCAAATAAATGAAATTTGGGTGTAATCTTTCCACATTGCCATATGTCAACGACTCGAGTCGAGTCGGTACTCGCTATCTGCTCGTGTCGGTGTCCAGTACGTGCTCGTGTTTACCCCAGTAACACATACGTGTTTTAAACGTTGATAAAATCCGTTTAATGTCCACCTTTTCAACGGTTAATCCGGAAAAAATAACGTTGATTCTACGTCTTTTGGTTGAATAAACCGTTGAAAAGGCGGACATTAAATGTTTTTTTTTTTTCAACGTTTAAAACACGTATGTTCTACTGGGGTAGTTGAGCTGTTATATTGGTCAAAGGAATTCGAGTCGGGGTTATAGTCGAGTCGAATCGATCAGTTTGTTCGGAACGTGCTCGAGTCGCTGCTCAGAGAAACTCACGTTGGAACTCTTCAAGCAGCATAGAGCATCAGTCAACATTGATCATGGCTGGCCCAATATCCTGCTGCTTGGGTCGGTTGTAATGAGTCGAGTTTGAGCAGCGAAGCAATTTGACTCGAGCGTTAGACTCCCCGCTCGAGTCGAGCAGATTGACATCAGGAAACATACTAATGGAGAATACTAAGCAATTAGAAAGGACCTGCCAGCTTTAGAGTTTATGTGATAGGTTATTCGATCATCTCTATCGCACTTATGGTGACTGAGATCTAGGAGGGGAACAAATGAAGAATACTAAGCGATTCAAAAGGACCTGTCAGTTTTAGAATCAAAGTAACAATTTTCCCCACCGTTTGAGATCATGACGAATCCAACGGTGTATGGCTCAACTCTGTCGGGTTATATATAGTTGCTGAGATCTAGGAATGGGGGAAAGACAGACAGGACAAACGCTATATTTTCCCTTAAGGGTGCATTAACTAGTTAGGACATTGACTGCACAGAGATCTGTACTTAAGGATTCAATTGAAGGTGTAATTGAGGTAAAAGAGGAAGAGCAAGAAGACGCCATTATGTCCACCATTATAGTCACCATTATATCCACTGCTCATTGAATTCCATTATCAATTTCCAATATCTAGCATTGACCTCTATCTAAAACGATAATGGACTGATCGATGCTATGAAAAATTTGATGATTATATGAGCCATTGAGCCTAACGGATAGTTAATCGTTAACTTCCACTCAAATCCAATATGAACCAAATTTTCCGTTTTAACTCAGTTTTTTAGCGTTGTTATTCCTGTGCGTCCCGTGTTTAATTTTCATGTTAATTCGTAAATAACGTAAATATTATTTATAGGGTGTGTTATTATATGCACAGTCCATTACGTGCATTACTTAAGAATTAAGATATAAAAACGTAAAAAGGGGCCGCACAGTGATAACAAGTGTAAAAAAAACTGAGTTAGAACTGAAAGTTGGGTTCATTTTCGATTAAACCAAAAATGAACGAACGAGGTCGAGTGTTCGTTCTATCTCTCGAACGCAATCGATCACTCTAGTATTGTTATGTACAGCTCAATGATATATACCATGCATGCAACACGCATGAGTGTGCTATTATCCACGTATATTTATTTCAGGCAGAAATATTTCATTTATTTCTATTCAGTGAACCCGACTGTTGCTACTGTAGCAGAGAGAGTGAAACTGATATATGATACCTAACATAGTCTGTCTTTTTCTTTATAGATGTTTGGAGATATGCTTGGAGAATACGTTTTCTTGCCTCAAAGTAAGATAATGCGATTTCTGAC
>JAGDQP010023068.1:10239-29646 GCA_022664845.1 Lepisma saccharinum | reverse complement strand
ATCTTGAACTTGCGTTGCCTTCCCACGTTGCAATTGTAATTAGTACGACGAGTCTTTTAGAAATTAAAGCCTATCTATTAGTGAATGAATTCGTATTCTTGAATGACATCCCATGATTAAAAATGTTATTCCATTGCGCTTGTTATTGAATGGCCTTTAGGCTTCTTTGACCCAGGTGGTGAAAATAAACCCAACACTAGAACGAAATTACCTTTTCAGAGTAATCCATAATATTGCTTTATTTCAGAAGACAATTACACGTAGAGGAGAGCAATTCTTTAAGAAACTGAGAATTGATATTAAGTCTCTAAGAGGCCATTTTTCTATTATAAAATCACTGAGTGATCTTTTTCTAAACCGTTGATATTATATGGTGAAAGAATACAAAAAAGTCAATCAGAATGAGTATTCTTCCGGGGAAGGGTATTGGAATGGAAGCACCAGGGCTTTTATCTAGATACCATCCTCTCATTTGTCTGGGGAGAGCACTGGAAACTCCAATCAGGTCGATCAATGGTAGAAATGGAATGGTAGTGATTGTGAATGAATGGATATATGAATATCTTCAAATAACGGACATGAATTATTTTACATGGTCTACATAATTTGATGGTATTTTGAAAAAAAAAATACCATCAAGATTTTGATTTCTCAGGAGGGAGTATAAACAAAAGAAACAAACAATTAACCCGACGATAAGAACTTTTAACACGCCATTAACATTAATATTAATCGGAACACGATATAGTTCTATTTAATTATTTTTCTTAAATTATTCTGAGTAAAATTATGTCCAAATCTCATTTTCGAAAAAGAGGCCCTTTTTGCAGAACACCATTGAATGATAAACGAGATACATAAATTACACTCGATTGAATGGACGAATGAGTGAATGAACTCCTGAATAAACGAACACATCAATATACCTTACATACTGTATATGAAATAATTTGAACTGCCCTTTCATAGACTCTTGATAGTTTATTAGGCGCAATTATATGTATGAATGAATGGCCTTTGACAGTGAGAAATTTCAATTCTGTATTTGGCCTTTAGGCAAATATAGCTCAGGCAGGGTACGGTTGGGGAAGGAAGTAGGCCAGGGCATACTTTTAAGTTACCATATCGGCATTTGCCTGGGATGACTAAGGAAATATCTGTTAGGGTGGCCGGCAGCAGGGATCGATCCCAAGACCTTTCGAATGCGAAGTCAAAGCTCTACTAACTCAGCTACGGCCACTAGAATAACCTACTGAACGAAATAATATTATTTTGAAAGTCTTGAAATTATACACAAATTGATTTTAAATATTCGTACGCAGTCTTCTTTTTTTGTTGAAAAAAAAAAGAGGTGGAACTCTTAGTCGCAGGCTCCAATTAAATATTCTACAGATTTCACAAAACCAAATTAGGCAATTTGTTTCCTTCTTGAGGATCAAATTTACTAGCATTAATTGCTGACAGGCTAATAAAATTTACTTTCAAAATTTTATTTATTCAATGAAATATTTTTTTAACATTTCGAATCTCGAAAAAGAAAAAAATGTCGAAACGCCAATTGGGCGCATTTCGAAAAAAAAAAGCTGCAGCTAAATGTACTATCTAAATACATGGGAGAGAGAGAGAGAGAGAGAGAGAGAGGAATTAACCAGGATGTAGCCTTTTTCTCTGAGTCAAAGAAATCGGCCACATTCTCGATAATGTTACAGTCTTCGCTCGTATACGACATTCCAAACACGATCCTCAATGAACAAAAGCAAAGAAATGAATTACGAACTGGCAACGTAGTGATCGCTATTTCCTTGTTTAATCAGAAGGATAAAAAATATTTTTTGCAGATGTTGGTATTTCGGGGTGATATCAGTGCGTCTTTCAGTTTTTCTCGAAATAAATACGTTTTTCTAAGGTCAGGTCAGGAAGCGGCAAGATCCATTGACCCCATCCTTACGACTACGCTCTATTCCATAAAAGCTAACATCATAAAATAAACTACACCACAACAGATGACCTAGTGACAACAGCAATCATCAACGCCACTCGGTACAAGACACAAGAACATCTTCACATCAAATCACACACGGGCTTTTCTTGTTTGTGCTGTTACAGCCCATGCGATTCGTTTTATCGCATCTTACGGGCTTTTTGGGATGAAGTTCTTGTTTGAACGTCGATGGAGGCAGTGCAGAAACGCGACATATGCGTACAGAATACACTTCTCTTCACCCGTGATAATGCGCGTCAAGAACCGGTCATTATTGTAACGGGAAAGCAAGGTCACACAGGTCGAGACGCGCCTTTTCCGTTGAATTGCACTCAGCTCGTTTTCAGTCCATTGATAGAACTATGTGGTGAAGTTCAGCTATTCGATACGTCTTTCAACTCTTATCTCGTGTACCTGTAAGATTTCCACTAATTCCTGTACGGTTAGATTCAGGCTGTTTTGTCTAACTTGGTGAAGACGCTCTTCGGTAAACATAGATGGACATTCAGTTGTTGATCTTTTGTTTCCGTCCCTGAATTTTCGACCTACCGACCGGCGGAATGTGATATCGTCACCTGCATCTTCACCATAAACTTGTCGAATGTTTTGGCAAACTGCGATCGTTTTACTACCTCTATCGAACTCAAAAAGTAAACAGTGTCCGATGTGCTCCTTATCAGTCTCCATTTCACCGACATGATACTCTATTTCTGTCTGTTTGTTCACCGTCACTATCTGTGTGGTCAGTACTACGCTAAATTGTGACATGTCAAAGCCGGAAGATTTTTTACACTTACCCGGAAGAACATTGCTAGGTGATATATTTGGTTGGGTTAATCTTTACACTGTTACTTCTACATACAAACTGACACAAAATACTATTTCGATTGTGTTTGTAAATTTAAAGCAAAAGTATTTAGTAAAATATAATCACTAAGACCATAATTTAATATTGTACGAAAAAATAATTACGTTTGTGTGCAACGCTTAAATTCTTTGAAAAATTGAGTGATACGCATTTGAAGAAATATGAAGGTTTAGGGACATAGCGCAATAAAAATTTATCCCTCTGTCAACAACCTACCCATGATTTTCATTGCAGAAATTTTCGCTTTGCCGTCTGTTAGTTTGTTTTTTTATTCAGGTTCCAACTAGATGGTAGACGAAATGCGTTTGGTACACCCTACTGTACAGTAAATTATGAAATTTGTCAAGATGGTGACATGTCTAAGAAAAATATTCAATGAAATTGCGTTCAATAATATATTTGTTATTTTGCTTTCTATTTGCGCTTCTTTTCATCTAATAAGTGCATCTGCTTCAAACTCACAGCAATGAAATACATTATTGTGCTTAAAAATTATATGATGTGGTGTTGGTAACTTATTGCGTTTTGAAATTCACAAATTTTGTTACTTTTTTTTATTTTAAGGTTACTAACAATATTAATGTTTTTGAGGTCCGGGATGACCCTCCGCCTCTCCCTCCTTGGTGTTTTTTGGTACAAATTCGGAACTTGTATGCGACTCTTTATATTTCTAGGTTGGTTCGGGAACAAATTAAAGCTTCTTAATATAATGCCAAAACAGAGCATATTTCTTTGAGGAGGCAGGCGCCCCCCCCCCCCAGTTTGGTGTTTCTCGGTACAAATTTGGAATTTGTACGCGACTCTTAATATTTGTAGGTTGGTTCGGAAAGAAAATGAAGCTTTTTCTGAAAATAATTCTTGATATGATACAAAAATAGAGAATATTTTTTGTGGGACACGCGCCTCCTTGCTGTTTTTCGTTTCAAATTAGGAATTGGTAAGTGACTCTTAATATTTCTAGACTGGTTCGAAAAAAAATGAAGGTTTCACAATAATTCTTGATAGAATGTAAAAATAGAGTATATTCCTTTGAGAGGGCATGCGCCTCTCGCGACCCCAGTCCGGATACACCACTGAAAGGGAACTTAAATACGTATTTGCACCCTATGTCCTTCTACGATATTCAGTTACACATACCCCGTCAGATGATTTACATGTAGGGCTAATTACAATAATCACCGACGTGGGGCCTGAACCGCCCCCCTCCCGTTTGGTATTTATTGGTGCAAATTTAGCATTGATATGCGACTGTTAAGAGTGAGACGGAGTTAGAGCTGCAGCGGCTGGAACATTGTCGTTCAATTTAACATGGATTCTCACACATTTTTTAGGCAAATCATGGCTTCATTTCGTTCTTTCGCAAAAGTGACTGAACAGTGCCATCAATATGATGCATCCCATTTTGAAGGTACAATTTGAACGCTGTACGTGGTATTCTCTTCTCATAAATACGGATAATTATAATCCAAATTCCCATAAGAAAATTATCAAAATTAGAGGAAAACGTTTGCGTATATATTACATTAAGGAAAAGAGCTAAAAGCTTTGGACTTTTTTGAGAATGGAGTACTATCTTTATATTTTTGCGCTATTTTGCTATTTTTCGTTGTTTCCAAAGACATTCATATTCAATCGATGAAAAATTATATCCTTCATTATTGCATCGACAGAAATCAGAGATGCTGATTTTTTCGTATTCACGTAGCACCCTATGCTCGCCATTGCGAAAAGCTAGCGTATGTTTAATTTCAAATTTTCAAGCGGACATTTTCCTCTTTTCTCATGTTCTGAAGCATGAGCACAACGTGTAATTCGTTCTTGTGCAGAAACAGAATAACAGATTTTTCACAAGGCTGCGTCATTTTGGCGCTTTGTATGTCAATGGGTGTTTTCTAATTTTGGTTTAGAGCTGTTTCCAAATATGGTATTCGTTTTTCTCCATCACCCACAGTTTGTCTGTTATTTCATAATTTTGCTATTCTTAACCCTTTTAACTTCAAGCGATTTCCGTTCTGTTTTTAGACTTCCAGTTAGGTGTTTATAACTTCTGTACTATCCATCCGATATGAATTGTTCATACATCATTTTCTCCGTTAAAAATCAGGCTCTCCAACGGTGATACCTGCTGGTGTCTCAGATACACGGTTGCAGAGATATTCGTGTTTTTCGGGATTTTTGGCGAATGTAAATTATAGTAATTTAAAAAAGAGCCACTAGATGACAAACTCACAACAACGTGTAAATGAAGATGACTTTTTATGCAAATTGCAGCAATTAAATTATATTTTAGCTAAAGCAAATATAAGTATATTTGTTCTTTAAAACATGTAATAAAAAGTGACCATCATACAGTTCGCACGGGAGTAAAGAACAACATATTTAGAAGTGCTTGTAGAAGAAATTTGAGCTCATTATAATAAATAAAATTTATTCCCGCCAATGATTTGTAAGTGTCCTTTGTTCAATGAACCTTTCTTACTGTGGATAACGTTTTGAAATGGCGAGCTCCTCAAGACGATCGTGTGTAAATGATCCAAATATGTTTTGTTATATTTGCGGGTCTCTTACATTGAAAAGCAGGAGACAGAACATAACCACGTTTGTGAAAAAAGCATACTTTGCTTACTTTCGTGTTAAGTTAGGAGACCATTACAAAGCCTTTGCACCACATTATGTGTGCCATTCCTGTGTTGCTGGTTTAAGAAAATGGACTCTGTTGAAGCAGAAGTCGTTACCTTTTGGAGTTCCAATGGTATGGAGAGAGCAGGTGAACCACGTAGATGATTGTTATTTTTGTATGGTGAAAGTGGACGGACATAACAAGAATAGTATGAAAAGTATTGTTTACCCAAATCTGAAATCAGCTATCAGACCTGTACCACACAGCCCCGAGATTCCCGTACCCACGCCTCCAGTAACCCTTGAATCATCATCATCATCATCTGACTCTACATACAACGATGATGAATTTGCAGCTTCCACAGAAGATGAGAAACCAGATCTGTTTACCCAAGAAGAATTGAATTACTTGGTAAGAGATCTAGGTCTTTCTAAAGAATCTGCACAAATTTTGGGTCCGCGTTTAAAGGAGAAACGATTGCTAGTTCCTGGTACTACATTCTACTGGTATAGGAGAAGAGAAGAGGAATTTCTTGAGTACTTTACCGAAGACGGCCCTCTTGTGTATTGCAATAACATCGAAGGTCTACTATCACAATATGGAGTTAAATACAACGCAAAGGAATGGAGGTTATTTATTGATGCAACAAAAAGAAATCTGAAAGCTGTACTGTTAAACAATGGAAATAAATATGCCTCAATACCAGTGGCATATTCTGTACATTTGAAAGAGAACTACGAAAACCTTGAAATTCTGTTAGCGGCAATAAAATATTCACAGCACCAATGGGTAGTGTGTGGAGATCTCAAAATTATAGGAATGTTGCTTGGATTGCAGTCAGGCTTTACAAAATTTCCTTGTTTCCTTTGCCTATGGGATAGCCGTGCACGTGATTTACACTGGGATAGGAAAGAATGGCCTGTAAGAACAACAATGGAGGCAGGACACAACAATGTAACAAAAAAAATGTTTGATTAGAAGATAAAATATTATTTTGCCGCCACTCCATATAAAGCTCGGGATCATGAAACAATTTGTGAAAGCGTTGAATAAAGAAGGTGAATGTTTTAAGTATATCAGTTCAAAATTCTCTTTTCTATTCGAGGCTAAAATCAAAGAAGGAATCTTCGTTGGACCCCAGATAAGGAAGCTAATGAAAGATGAAACATTTGAAAATTTGATGACCAATGAAGAAAGACTGGCTTGGACTGGATTCCGAAATGTGATTGCGGGATTTCTGGGGAACAGAAAACAACCTGATTACAGGAACATCGTGGAAAATATGTTGATGGCTATGAAACAACTAGGCTGTAACATGAGCGTTAAACTTCATTTCCTTCATAGCCATATCGACTTTTTTCCTGAAAATTTAGGCGATTTTAGTGAAGAACATGGGGAGAGATTCCATCAGGACATGAAGGAGATTGTAAAACGTTATCAGGGCAGGTGGGATAGAGTTATGATGGCCGACTATTGCTGGTGTCTCAAGAGAGACAATGAGAAGTCAGGACACAAACGAAAATCACGAATATCACATTTCCACAGCAAGAGAAAGAGAGTTTGAGAAATTTAAATGTCTGTTTTGGACTTTTATGTAACAAAAATCAGCCTTTACGTATTTTGTTAATCAAAGTAACCTGTTTGCCGTATTGATTTATTTCTAACATTGTACGAACATTATGTCCTACATGTTTACATTGAATAAAATTATAAGTTTAGTAAGTACTTAAATTACGATTATATAAAAACCTTGGGTGATAGGAAAAATCTGACTTCAGATTCGTAATCAGGAGACCAAAATACATAATAATCACCCATCAGAATCAAAAGCGTCGGAGAAAAATAATATTTCGCAGCCCTGTGTTATTATTATTATTTAACTAAAGCAAAGTTTATCGGTACGACTACTTACGACATGTACGGCACTCAAAGGCCTATGAAAGCTAAGTCAATACACTACTCTGCACGATCTACTATATACGTTATCCAGCTGCGAATTAATGTTCTAATACATGCACAAAAAACTCATTTTCTTTTCTAACAGAATTATAGATCCGTTCGATAAACTACGCTTACTTTTAGGAAAAGCCCTTTCAGTTACAATGACTATCAGCTAGGGTAGCCTTTTTACCGAAAATGTCTCTTTCATCCGTAAAAGGCGCAAGTGATCTCATTTTATTCGTATTTTTCCATAGAATTCGAAAAAAAAAGCAACCTCGAAATCGAATTTGGTAGCTTTCATATGTTTTTTTTTTTTTTTAGAAAAACTACATACGTTCGCCCTTTTTTGTAAACGTGTCATGCTCCTCATTGAAAATTACCGTACTGAGACTGCAATTAAAGCAGAAGCATAAATTGTACCTCTTTTGAATCACAATACAGTACGCTTTCATACGGTGTAAGATATGTGGTAGTACCACGTGAGAGAGGGAAATAATGGAGGGATATTTCCATAATTTCTCACGATGTAACCGTGAGTTACAACACGACCATACAGAAGTTCTGTTGTTTAGTTACTATAGGCTGAAGTTAGTGCCAGAGTGCAATGTAGATGGCGCACACGTATACAGGAAATAAGACTATAATAATGATTGCAATACGAAGTAAAAATATGTTGCTATTGTTTTATTTAATTATTAAGAATATTTGAAGACTGAGGGAAGTAAGCAACAAGAGTTCTTAATTATTTGTACTTATCTTTAAGGTGTATGTACTCTTACTTGTAAAAAGTTAATGAGCATAATGTAATAGCACGGACGGGAAGGTACCCCCATTCAGAACATTACCTGCTGTCGGAAATATACATTTTTCGTATATCTTAGAACAGCTTTGGATTTACAGTCCACGCATTTACTCTTTTTAGTGTTAATATTCCTAAAGTAGTTTTCTCAGAAGTGAATAGATTGGTTGGTAGTTCGAGACATGTGTTGTGGATACCTTCAGTGGTGATATCTTCCCCGTCGGGGATTCCCACTGAAGTGGCGATTCCGGTGCAGAATCAATCATTATCTGTCTATTCCACGGAACTTACATTTTGTATCCTTTTCTTCGTACGGATACCATCGCGTTACCAAGTGGTTATCGAGTGCAACCCGTAACAACGAAAATTTCCACTTCTTGGACTATTTTTCATTATTATATGGAAACACTGACTATAAAGCTGACTAGTAAAATTCTCTGAGTGCACTACTGCATACGTAAGATATACTAAAAGTTTCATGTAAATCAATGGAAGTGAGAGAAAACTATTTTCTTTGGTTATATTTACGTAATTTAGGAAGATATCGACGTGTGGGAGATTTCGACCTATTTATGATTTAGCAACACTGCACTTACTTGACGTAACTTGTTGATGCTGGAAGGACATGGAAAGAAAGTATGCAGCTGGGGGTCACAGCGTAGGAAATATTGGCGCCATATCCGTTGGTATTTGTACCATCACAACAGTTAAAGGTAAGTATATTGGAAAAGAGTTATAAAAAAAAATAGGCACTCCAAAAAGTATTCTTTTACCATTTGTGATAAAGGCACACAACAGCACAAATATAATCCGCTTTGCTTAACAAGCTTGGATATGGCGTGAGCTACGATGTTCTGGAGCAACTGGACACACTCGAGGCAATGAAACATTGATTTCATTCAAGCAGGACGCGTTGTCATTCCTCCCGCTTTCACACCTACAAAAATACCTGGAAGAATTGCTTTGATGCTGATAAACTTAGAAAGAACATTAGCTGGCAGTGGCACATCGCACAGAGTCAACTCCATACTGATAATGAAGCCAGAAGAAGAAGAAAGTGTTGAGAAGAGTGTCCAAGAGGAAATACAAGAAAAGACTGAAACGGAAGAGCCTCTCAGAACGAAAGTTAAGACTCTTGCTCGTCATGTTAGAAGGAATGAACTGGAATGCTGCTACACTAGTTCACAGAAAACCCTGGAATTCTACATTTAAGTGAAAACAAACTCTCAAATCATCTCTCTTTGTCTGAACATCTAAGAAAAAGTAGTATACTTTGGGCATTTTCTAGATACGTATCTAGTAGACACGAGATGTCTGTTCCAAGCTGGACTGACAAAATTCTAACATACGATAAGGATGTGGTAATTAAAGCAAAACATGATATCGCACCTTGATGATTTCAAATCTCTCACAAAAAAAATGATGTGTATGAAGCCTTTTGCCGACGTGAATTCGCTGTCCAATTATCTGACGCACAACCATTCAGTTCCATTGAAGCTGATGAAGCAATTGAATCTACCATAAACAAAGATTGCAAGTCAAGTGGAGGATATATAGGGTTCAGTATAAACTTTGCTGCAACTCAGAGATGGGTCTTTAATAGCCAGAGACGCTCAACTTACCGGATATTACTCGAGAACATGACAGTGTTCAAACCTGGCACAAAGATCTTGGAGAATCCCGCATAAACAGGGATGAAAGAGATGTTCAAACTATTGCAAACGTTTTTGAGACTTCACTTCAGAATCCTTGGTTTGGAGGACCTTTAAAAGGTATTTCAGGCTAGCTACTGAAGAAATAAAGAAAGATTTGATGCAAGCTCATGAAAAAGGGACGAATGCTGCATAGAGATTCATCCAAGAACGATGTGCTGAGGACGCAACTAAAAACTTCTTTGAATCACTTAAGAAATTACGACTTAAGACTTTCTCATCTCTTAATATAAAAATGGATCCTACCAAGAAAACTGAAATAGCTGTTAAAGCACACGCGTCATATTTTGCTAAACTTGTTATAATTGCACAGAAAAGAAAAGTGGACCTAAGAGTTGCTTTAGAATATCCGTTAGGACCACTTCCTTCGGCACTGTCCGATACAATGGGAACCCCAAGGAAAACTGTCAAGAGTCAACCGTGTCACATTTTTGGAGAAAGATGTCCCTGTTGAACATGGCTATCCAAATTGCTCTGCGTCTGTTGTTGTTCTAAGAAAACTTAGAATCCCTAATGGAATGACCTTTGATGAAATTGGAGGGACTATCTTTCTAAAACTACTCCAATATCCTGAAAACAGAACAGACTTAGTGTTTGATGTGTACAAGGAAAACTCCATCAAATGTTTCGAAAGAGCTCACAAGCAAGAAAATGTTGATGCTTATGTGTATGAAAACATCAAAAGGGGATTCAAGGTTAACTCGTGGCAAAATTTCCTCTCTTCGAGCTCGAACAAAGCACAATTGATAACATTTCTAGTTGAACTGTGGAAGACACCAACATATCTCAGAAAGATAACGAACAAAGTAATCATTTTTACTAGTGATGAGAATTGCTGGAAACTATCTTCTTCAGTATCAGTGGGGTGCCCTAAACTTGCATGTGATCATGAAGAAGCTGATACAAGACTTGCTCTTCACGTTACACATGTAGATAAAAGTAACATACCCTCAGTTGTAGTTTTTGCAAATGATACTGACGTATTGCTGATTTTGCTTGCTTCCCAATTTCAACTTAATTGTGAAATTTACATGCGCTTAGAGAAACAAGGAAATGAACATGTGTTGAAACTTCAGAATGTCATTAAGGGACAGAAACGTGAATTAGCTCACGCCTGTACCTTAGAAGACTACCTGGAATCTCTTCTTGGGTATCAATTTTACGGGATGTGATAGTGTTTCCGCGTTTTATGGAAAAGGAAAGAAATTACCATTGAAAATTATGAAAGGTTCGGTTAAATATATATATATGTTCAAAGAACTTGGTCAAGAGTGGAGTGTTAGTTATAAACTTAAGGAAGATTTAGAGCAGTTCATTTGCCATATATACTGTGCATAAAACACAAAGAACATTAACAAATTACGCTATGATCTTCTCTGTTCTCAAGGGGGCAAGGTACAACCTGAGTTGGTACCTCCCTGCAGCTCTACATTACAGCTGCACATAAAAAGAGCTAACTACCATGCAGCTATCTGGCGGAGATCTCTCTTATGCTTTCAAATGGTTTCAACGCCATATGACCATGGATGGTTTGATAAAAATGGACGTATTTGTATCCGTTGGCTTGAAACTCGACCGGCTCCTGAAGATATGTTAGAAATCGTTGTTTGTACATGCAAGCAGTGTATTTATGATGTGTATTCTTAAACCTAGATCTTCTGCGTACAGACATTTGTACTTGTGACTGCGAAAGGAAGGAACTAGAGAAAGAATGTGAAGATGCGCAGGACACTTTTGCTGAATATGATAATGATGATGACGATGATGATGAAAATTATGATTTATTCTAAGAAAGAGGTAAAGTAATGTTAGAGGAGGCAGAGACATGTATAACCAATTTTGAAGTTTAAAATACGTATATTGTATAAAATTGTTCAACTTTATTTTCTCATAAATACCCACCCCCCCAAAAAAAAACAGTCAATGAAAAAGATTTAATTACTTGGCACATACTTTAATTGGCCGAGTCACATTAGGACAGAAATGTCACAAGAAAATATTGTTAAATAAATCTTGTCTTTATGATAAAGTAGTGAAACAAACTAGTTTTTACCAAGTTTCTTCAAAAGTGATCTGAAGCATGCGAAAAACGCTTTTCTGGAAGTCTTTATTTTTTAAAAAAGAAATGATTAAAAGCAAATACAATGTCATACCATATGTTGGGTGTAAACAAAGAAGAGACAGGAATTTTCTACTAGTCACTTAAAACAAAAGTTTCCTTATTCCTTGTTAAAATTTCCAGCCTTCAAGAATAATAATATAACCCAAACAAAATATTTTCCCCTCACTTGTTATTGCATTGATTTACATGAAACTTTCAGTATGTGTTGCGTATACAGTAGTGCACTCAAAGAATTTTACTAGTCAGCTTTGAAGTCAGTGTTTCCATATAATAATGAAAAATAGTCCAAGAAGTGGGAATTTTCATGGGAAATTTTTAAAATATCCCTCCATTATTTCCCTCTGTCACATGGTACTACCACATACCTTACAACCAGTGGCGTCGTCTCGCAGCGTTCACAAGATCACGTGAACTACCAACTATTTTAGAAGTTGAATTATTATAATTATTATTATCGTCTCAGATTATTTACTTATCGAGAGACTTAAAAAAACACATCTTAAGTTTCTATGCGTGCAGCGATAGACATGAAATTCCTTTCCTCAGTTGTAGATACTATTCAATTCGTTTCGCGTTCACACACCTGTTGTGAACGCGTTGTCCCATATACGCTTACGTGGCGTTAAGCCTAACTTCTAACATTATGTATATGGGACCTCGGCGTTCACAGGGACTGCGTGAATGGAGATAGCAGAAGCACAGCAGTGACCACCGTTGCTAACTCTCCTTTTTTCCACCCGTTCTGGTGCTTAAAATGTAATCAAATGCTCTGGCAAGAGCAAGGTAATGGATAATCGACAAACATATTAATCGCTTAAATTTAACATGTTATTGTATTTCTAGTACATAAAGCTGTTTAAGTTCCAGTAGCAGTATTTTTTTAAAATTAAGAATTAATGAACTGCTTCGTCAGGTTTGCAATATTGTTTAACCAGTAATCATCCCTTGGTTTCCTGAGAGTGTCGTGTAAGAGACTGAAAGGATTTTGGAACTGAATTATTTATTTGATCATAAAAGATTTCTTAATAAAAGTGGATAGTATTGTATAAAATGTATTTTTGAATGCATTTCAGTGCATAATAAGCTCGCAGACTTTTCTGTCTGATAGTAGTGGACAAATGCGTTACAAGTTCATATTTATTTAAAACACGTTCGCGAGCAAATTCAGTAAGGTCAAGACGAATTAGATGAAAAGGATGCTGCAACCAGGGCCGTAGATTCGTACTTTGATGGAAAATTGGTATACATTTAGGCTTAGTTATATAGCCTACATTTCATATACATACCAAGTCTGGTCCTCTGAAAGAAACTGGTGGTCCCCCTCCAAAACAAAATTCTGGATACGCACTTGACTGCAGCACGAGAATCTTCGTACAGGGAAGAAAACAGAAATGTTACCAAAGATATGTTCTTACCAAATGACCTTCCTTGACAATGTACTATGAAAAGTTTAGACGTTTCCGATTTAAAAAACAACAACCCCTGTTTGTACAAAACTTGAAGAAAAGATTAAGAGAGAAGAATTTCAAAATGCTACTTCGAAACTTTTTGGAAATGGTCCACATGATTCATTTCAAGAGTCACCAGAGCCCCTAAGATCATGGAAAGAGTTCCAAAGACTACTTCAGAAGCAGAAAGGTGTTTCTCCACATAAAGTGTGTAAGACATTCCTAAGAAATACGATGACACAAGATCATCTCAGCTCTCTCCGTTGAAAAACACTTGGAAGGCAAATGTTCCACTTGCACTACAAGTCTGCTGCGAGTGTGTGTAAGTTTGCAAAGCAAGCCTTCTGCAAGGGTTTCACGTAACCCGGCGTGGCATAAGTATTTACAACGTACATACAAGTTTAGGGTGCATACAGCTTCACATACTTTTCCAGGTCAATAACATTTCACGTAACAACTTTCTTCTACATATATTATTGGTACTTACCACAATATTACGTTATCGTCAAGACAGTCACAGGAATAAAACAAAGACAAAAATAGCGCCGTAGCGGTGGCGGTACTGTCAACGGATTTGATACTTGTTCCACCTGGTACTAAGACACTTGCTTTGCAGACTTGCGTCTAGTTATCTTTAAACTTTATATACAAACCAGTAGATCATGCAGACTTGCAGCAAACCAACATGCTATCTTGGGGACAACCTATTTCTGACTCTCAATACTGTTTCATTTAGCACTTTCTTATGTCTGATAATTTATCCCAGTCAGTGACACGCTGAATTTCTGACAGAATCACACGTGTTCAAATCTTTCTTTAGCTTCTTTTTTTATCTTTTCCTGAAAACAACGAGGCTTAGTGGTACTGGTGCTTGGCCCGCAGGGCCCCCAGGCTGGACTTCTGGCCTTTTGGCCACTTTCGTCCTATGAAAATAAATTATTTAGAATTTAACTGTTTTAGATGAATAGATTCCACAGCAGAACGCAGAGCCCACACCAAACAAACAGACAGAATCCCCATTACGAGTCAGTCCAGCCACCTGCATATTTTCTTCATGTTCTTCTACATAGTTGATCCTTTCTGTGATAAAATGTTGGTAAGTTCAATCGCACAGGAGATAATTCCGATGTAAAATATATTAGTTAATGGTTGAGTAGCAAGCTAATTTAAGATATACTGAATAGAGAGAGAACGCGATGACAGTAGTTTAATATTTTGAAGGAAAATGAATATTTAGTAAGTTTATTGGCGAAGTGAGTTGTGCCTTCTATGATGTTGGTTTTATTTATGTAGACATCGCTTCCGTGAAGTGCTCATATGATGTTATTTTCCTCTCGAGTAATGTGCTTATTAGTTGATGTTATGTAGTAGTTCCTGATAAGTAATATTATGTCTGAGTATTCTCAGATCTAACTGATGCGGCAAATTCACCTGAATGAATTCTTTTGTGTATGGCAGATGTAATGTATTTCTGTTTTTTCTCAATCATGTCCTGGTCAATGGGAGTCAACGCTATTTTATTATGGAGTTCTTCCTTATTTTCCTTCCACATATTTTGCGTTATTCTGATCCAAAATCTTTCACTTTTTTCGATTTTTTCTGTTGATATTTTGCTGTGGTTAAGTTCGTGACCATATGTGAGCGTAGGTTTGATAATAGACAGATACAATCTATTTTTGATGGATTGTGGAATTGAGGAACGGAAATAATATTTCAGCAGGCCCAGAGTCTTGAGTGCAATTTTTCTTCTTTCTAAAAAGTGTTTTTGGAAGGAGAAACGTTGATCGAAAGTGACCCCCAAGTATTTTGCGTCTTTTTGCGGTTTTATTTTAGAAGTTTTAATATAAATGAATTTTTCTTTGTCCACCTTAGTACCTCTTCCAGAAAAGTAAAAAATTACAAATTGGGTTTTGATTTGGATCAGTAGCAACTTCCATGTCCCACACCATTTGACAATTTTTTTTGTTATTTTTTGTAAATTGTTAATTGCTGCTGATGTTTTTGCACACGTCCAATAGGCTGTGTCATCGGCAAAGAGGCCTAACTTGGTATGAGGGTGACTTGGAGCAGGGGTGTCATTCACGTATAGAGTGTATAGGAGAGGGCTCAGGGCCGCCCCTGTGGGACTCCTCTTTTAATTAATATATTCTCAGATAAGACTTCCCCGGATTTAATTTGTGTTACTCTCTTGTTGAGAAAGTTGGTGATCCAACGGATAATGGTGGATGGTAGTTGTAATGCGTAAAGCTTATAGATCAGCCCATCATGCCACACAGTATCAAACGCCGCAGTGAGGTCCATGAATACTGCCGCCTCTCTTTTGCCTGAGTTCAGTGCTATCTGAATGTCCGTTGAAACTCAAATCAGTTGGTCTATGGTTGAAATTTGTGATCGAAATCCTGCCTGATTGTTACTGATAAGTTGTGAATTTTCCAAAAATGTGCTTAATCTTTAGGCCAAAACTGTTTCTCCTATTTTTGCTATGGTGTTTGTGAGTGTGATCGGTCTATAATTATCTGATATCAGTTTACTTTTGTTGTGCTTGGGAATGAAAATAGTGTAGGCCTGTTTCCATGACGACGGTATAAACCCCAATCTGATGGATGCGTTGTATATGGCTGTAAGTATATTGAGGAGAACGATGGGAGCATTTTTCAAGGCAATATAAGGAATGCCATCCGGACCGGGTGCAGTGTTTTTCTTTTTGTTTATAATGGTTTTCATTTCTTTAACAGTAATTTCTTTTAACAGTCCCTCAGTAAATTCTTTGGGATTATCCTGTTTGTCTAGATCAATGATATCCAGGTGATGATTAATAATTTGGCGTATGGATTTTGCGGTATTTAAAACTTCAGTCTGTATTTTTTCTGGTTTATCAGGGATATCCTCTTTGGCTTTTTCTGAGAATTTTTTATGGAACACTGTAACAAAATCTTTATGACTATTAATAATTGAGTTGTCTAGTTTATTTGGCAACATACTGCCTGAGTTTTTCTTTCTTTTATATGAAATCGTCCTCCAGAAAGCCCTGACATCCCTGTGGTAGTTTCCTATTAGTGTAGTAATTTGGTCAATTTTCTTGGCCTCTCTAAATGCCCCTATTTTCATTTTAATTTCTTTATTAATTTTGTTAATTTCGCTCTTTGTAGTTTCCAAAGGTCTTCTGTGCATGGCTCTTGTTAATTGTCTTTTATACCTAATCAGCTGGACTATTTCTGCGGGGAGTCGTTCGGCAGAGAGAATTATCTTCTCTTTCTTAACTGTATCTTTCAGAGCCTTTTGTATGGATTTTATAATGTTTGAGTTTATTTGGTCAATTTCTGCAGTGGAAGTGATGGGGAGGGTAATATCAGAAAGTTCCTCATTGATTATTAGTCAGTATTTATCCCAGTCAGTTTTATTGTAATTGATGCGTTCAATTTTGTTATTATTCCTCTCAATTTCGAAATTAAAATGAAGATAAATCTCCCCATGATCAGAGGGAAGGCTTCTTTGGACTTATTTATACACTAGCTTATTAATTAAAGGTGGTGAAATTAATATTCGGTCCGGTGCCGATTCTATCCCATTCATGAACCTAGTTGGGCCAACATTGATATTAATTAGTGGAGATTGTAATAGATAATGGAATAGAATTTTTCCGTTGCCATCAGTTCTTCGGTCACCCATCAAATGGTGTTGTATGTTTATGTCAGCAGCTATAATTAAATTCCTGTATTTTTCTAAATGTTTCAATAAAGGTAGACTAGAATTAATATTGGTCTGTGGACTAGAATAAAAGGAAGCAATGTGTATTAATTTTGGTTTCTGATTTATTGCAATGACGACAGGTGTAGTGTGTTCGTCTTGTAAATTTTCTGGAAGACTAATTTCTTGAGCCTGTATATTGTTATTAACTATAATAGCCACTCCCCCTGTTGATTTCTGTCTTTCATTTCTGAATATATTATATCCTTTAATTTTTAAGTAGAAGTCCGATGTCAATTTGGTTTCATTTACCATCAAAATATCAATCTTTTCATCTTGAGCTAAAAGTATTGTTTCCTGAACTTTCTCCCTTAGACCATTTATATTTATGAACATAATTTTTAGTGTGTTATTTGAAGCATTGTTGTGGTTAATGTTCTTTGCGATGTTAGCCATTATTACTGTTCTCAATGTTATGTATTGTTATCTTATTATTCTTTTTTTTTTAATGAATTTTTCTGAGACTACATGAATGCGTCCCTCCGTAGATGTAATGATGTTCATCCTACAATGTATTAGTTCCTCAGACGCTTGTTTGATGACTGTATTCAGCTTTTCTTGCTGTTCTTTGGGCGTCATAAGTGCCATTATCGTAGTTACCCATTTACAAATCGCATCCTTAATGACTACTATGCTATCTTCAGTGGATTCTTTTTCATTGAATTGAGTGGAATTATCATTCTGGGTTTGTATTAGAGTTTCCGGTATTTGACTATTCTGTGTTAAGATTGGAGTGGGAATGTCCTGCTTATCCTGACGTTTGGCTCTGAATATTTTTTCCAGAATTATTTGCTGGCATTGCCACGGTCTAAAAGGGCAGGGTGAGGCTCCGGTGCGGTGGCCCTGTTTCCTACACGTACCACAATAATTTCTGTTAGGAACAATTTTACAGGAGTAACTCTGGTGAGCCTCTCCACATTTGTAGCACGCCGGTGTCTTGGAACATTTCTTTTCAGTGTGATACGTTAAGCATATTCTGCAGGGTAATGGTCTGCCTCTCGTGCGCGATTCCTCAACTTTGTACCTATTATATCCTATGGAGATCCCATTAGTAATTAAGAAGCTCACTAAATTCGGGTCTTTGGTGAAAACCCTGATTAATGGCAACGGAATCTTGTCGTTAACAATTCTTGTTAAGTTAGTAATAGGTAGCCCTTGTTGTTTAAAATGATTTTTTAGATCTTGAATAATCAAGTTAGTTGGCGCTCCCTTAATTACACACGTAAAGGTGGTGTTAGTAACTGGTTTCTGAGTTTCTACTAGTTTTTCTTGCAGAATATTCATTTTTGCATTTGGACCAAAATCTGTTTCTTTGAATTTTTGTATGAATCGCTCTTTGTCTTGTTCATTGCCAAATTGCATTCTAAATTCTGTGTGCAGTCAAATGATCAGTTATTATTTATTCATTCGTTGCCACATTACTATGCTTCCTATATCTTCACTCTGACAAACATAAGAAAATAATTAAGGTCACATTGGCTAAAATTATTTGATATAGTTCGCAATAAAATACTAATAAACGTCTGGGGAATTGAAGAAATATTTTGAATTGTAGAAAGAATTGAAGTTCCTAGAGATGATATAACTTCGACGACATCTTTACTGTAAACTGAAAAACTATGAATTCTTACCTAAATATGCTCTTATCCCGTATACACAATACGATAATTTGTAATTACCAAAGAAGATATCTATTTTTGATCATAATTACCATCCACAAAAATGTTAACTCATAATCCTGGAAAATAACCTACTTCTATTTAAGGGCAGAAATATATGTTTGCGTTTACTAGTACATTGTATTTCACTATAAAATCTCGGGAACAATGCTCCCTCATGCTCCGGGCACCAAGACTCACCCCATACTGTGAAATATATACAGATACAGACATTGTAGCAAAAATATTTATTGTTATATGCATATTTCAAAACAGTTGTTTAATGCATAATGAATACTCTAGTAAACAATCAACTATATATAAATAAATCACAGCCATATTCAATCCACTAGTGGATGAGGCCTCTCCCCGAAAGGAGGAGTTGGTCTACTGCTCCCACGCTGACCAGACGGGTTGGGAGAGGAGAGCCTAAGCTCTCACTGTGATCGCCACTGTCTTTTATTCACAGCAGCTCCCCAATTGTCCTCACGATGCTGGGTCAACACCGAAA
>JAGDQP010023067.1:0-29647 GCA_022664845.1 Lepisma saccharinum | reverse complement strand
AAGATACTTCGATTAGGATGACTCACATGAAACTTGAAAACAAGTAATAACAACTCTGTGGCTACGTGCATGAATCCAATAACACACAATGAAGCTATTCCGAGAAAATAAAGGTGACAGGAAACTCTTAAACATATATCCTTATGGTCGGGCCTACTAGATTGTGATTACTTAAACAATATTCATGGTTTCAGGGGGTGATAGATTACGGGTTACATTTGCAGCCATTTATCTCATTTTTGACAAATATGTGGGTATTGCTTTCATGCACTGAGCCACAGAACTGAACAAAAATTATCAACAATCGATTCAGAGACGGACGTTTATGCTACAGTAACAGCAACATGAATCTCAAATCCACTCACACGGCTTGAACACCTTCGCTCCAGCGGTATTTTTTTTACAGAAGCCAAAGAAATTCAAGTGAAGGATATAATGATTTCCCCTTCCTTTCCACGTTTTAAAAATATTCAAATAGTGCTTGTACAATACTCTTGCAGGTTGGTCTTGGTCTTGTGCGAGTCTTGCAGGTATGGTCTTGGTCTTGGTCTTGCATCCCTTGGTCTTGGTTTCGCATCGGTATCCCTGGTCTTGGTCTTGATCTTGCATGCAAGACCAAGACTCTTGTGCTCATCACTAGCCGCAGCGAGCGCTACCACTCACTACAAGGTTTAATTTGCTGGATATTAAACACTGCACACAGGCAGTTGCAGTATGAAATACGAAACAAAAGGCTGGCCAAGCGTTCGTAGCTCAGTTGCTGCCGACCGAGGTAGCCGTGTGGCCTGAGGAGTTAGGCCAGCGACTTCAAGATTGTGAATTCGAATCCCGCAGTGGGCGTGAATGTTAGTGTGTGCTTTTAACTTAGTTCCGAGGGTATCAGTCGACACAGTGAAAAGACTACTATCAGTTTATCAGTTAAAATAAATAAAGTTAACAGAAACTGGCAGAACATTTACTTAGCATTCCGAAGATCGGAAATGATCCCAACAGCCGTCTATCTTTTCTTTCAGTGTTTTTCTGTCATGCCACATATATGCCAGGATGATATCTTGAAACTAGGTGGTGGCGGGCTATCTTCCAACATCTTCCCCCTACCCTATCCCGGCCTGAGCCAAAGTTGCCTAGAGTTGATAAATTTATTCAAAATTCAAATGAAAGTATATACTAGAAAAGTATCTTAATAATACAGCTATTCAAATTATACGAATAAATGACTTAAAAGTAATGAGAAAAATGGTCGTTGCAGTTTACAACAGCGACCAAATTTATGCTATATCTGCTGATGCCATATCTCGATTTGTCTAATTGCTTTTTCTTTCTGTAATCGAATGACGTTCTCGCAACAGCCAGGATTTCACGTCTTTTGAGGGATTGAACTGTGTTAGTGAGGAACTGAGGAGCAACAGTTCCTATGAATAGAAGAGAAGATATTGTTTTCGTCAGAAGCGGAGATTTGGACTTCGTTACAATTAAATCCATTTCACAAATGCCTCTTTCTCACTCACTGGATGAAATTGCTTTTTTGTTCAAAGCACATTTATGAGGAAACAAGGCAGGGGGAAACACTTTTTCTTCAAGATATTTTGTAAAACCTGGAATCATGTCTCTCTCACAGCTCACTCAACCGAAATTTGTTTGACATCTTTCTGATCTCACTTTCACCGTAGTCATCTGGTTTTTAATATCTTCTGGCTAGTGCGTTGCATCTAAAATTTTGGAGTTTGTGACACTTGCACGGAGAGGTCAATGTCCCAAAACTCGCTTAATTTTCGACAGTTGACACTTGTACAGAAGCTAGGGGTAGAGGCGTATGAGAATTGAAATGGAGTTAATTTATTTCGCTGCAGATTTGATGGGTGACTGAAGTTCACAATTCTTTAAAGGGTTTGATCTTGCTTGCTGAATTTCGATTTTTGAATTTTCCTCATGGTTTAATTTGCTTAATTAGTTCAGGGCATATGCAATCCTTTAACAATGAAACTGTTTCAACAATGAATAAGACAGAATTAAAAATCGTCTCGATGAAGCCGTCTATTTCTTCTCTGAATGTTTGAGTCCTGTATGTCGAAATGTAAGATCTACCTTCGTTTAAAATTTGTGTGGAAAAAATACATGGGAAACATAGAGTTATAAAACTCCACTAAAGGCAGACTGGCGCCACCGTCTACGTGGGTTTTAATTCCCAGCGTGGCGCAAGTTGAACATTCAACTGTTTCTCTGTTTGTTTGGCAGGAATGAAACAGCGAGCCGTGCGCTGCTTAGTATTATATCATTTGTATGTGCCACGCACGATCTTTTTATGAAGAAAAACAATTGAGAATTCGCATTAAAGTTCACCTTAGTTAAGTTCGACACGTAAGGTACAAACAATTCCTAATTAAATTGATCAGTATAAAGTATAATTTAATATTAAAATCACTTATATAAAACGTTATTGATAAATATTATTTTTGTTCTCAAAAAAGATTTTCTGTTAAATTTTGAAGTTTATTTATGGCCGGGATAGGGATAGGGGAGGGAAAAGGATTCGGGAAGCTGTCGGCCAGGGCCTATGTTGAAATAAAACAATATAATGTTGATACTTAAAGCCACATATCTTATTTAAAAATACATTAGAGATACATTTAAAAATATTATACAGCATTAGGGATACAACGCAAGTGACATGAATATTACACACACAAAATGCTAATGTTGTAATTTATACAACCAACGGTTTACCTGCATACATTTACAAAGAAAATTATAAAATTGAAAATAGGGTATGGGCACCGGTCGTCGGACATACACTAGTAGTTGGCAATTTTCACATAAATATTGAAATAAGACGTATGTCATTAAAATATACATAAAAATTATCTCTAGTTTTCGGACAGCTTAAACTTGATATTTAAGTTCTACCATTTATCGAAAGTGACATTATATAGATAAGAAGAAAGAAAAAAAAAACTGGCTTCCCTGGTTAGCTTAGAAGATGCTGGAGAAGTTATTTGAGAATGTGGAAGAAGAAGAGGGGAGGTCTTTAAATTTAGAGTAAAATTCTTTGTCTTAAAACTATTAAAAACGACATTGGTTTTTCTAGCTTTTCAAATGTTCCGTTTTGACTTTATATCATAAACAATACGAATAGTCATATCTATTAAATATATTATTGTGTCTGACTTCAGGTATATAGAATTCACGAGTTTTCCTCTTACTGACCCAGGTGACCGATAAGAAGCTTTTCTTATCTATTTTTGTTGCGATGTTAAATTTGTTTCTATTGTTCTTAATAGTGTAATCAGGGTGTTCCTGGTTCGATTCCCAGCGGGGACACAAGTGGTTCGGAATCCACATTAAACTATAGGTCCCGTCCTTAGGAGGTTATCCTCGTGCGATGAAAGGCAATGGCAAATCACCATCGGTTCACCTAGCTCTGGGATCTTCGAGCAGAACACTCATCATCATCGTCATCATCATCATTGTTCTTAATAATTTAACAAGTCTTTTCAACAGCACATTTCTTACCTAGCTGACATAGCTCAGTGGTAGAGCGTTGGTGTAGCATTTGGGAAGTCTTGGGTTCGATTCCAGCGGTCGACTGAGGTTTTTCCAGATTTTTTGCTCAAGTACACCAGACAAATGCAGGGATGGCACCTTCAACATAGGCCCTGGCCGACATCTTCCTGAATCCTTTCCCCTCCCCTAAGCCATCAATAAAATTCAACGGTACATTATGGGCTTAGAACTATTAAAATTTTAAATAGACAGATATATTTTTTCTACACAAATATAACCACTTTATTAAGAATAGGCCTACATGAAAACGATCCATTATTTCTGAATGTAAGAATACTTATTTTTATGTATATTTCTCTTTGGCATTTAGGAACACTTTTATAAGTATGGATCAAACACGATAAAATACCTTCGCATCAAATAATTCTAATCAAAGATGTGTGTTTTAGCAGACATAAACTACACGAAAGAGCGTCTTACATAATGAAACATTTTTCACGGAATGATCATTTATTTGTGAAACAATACATTACTTCCTTTCTTATATTTGTTAGTACAACCGTAAGCTGCACAGGAGATCGGCATTTTCTTCTCAAATACAAACGAATCAACTAAAACCAAAGAGTGTAGCACAGCAGCCATATGATAGCAACTCATAATACGTGTTGTTGCCAAACAAACATTTTCTCTCGCTCAACTTTCAAAAGGCGCCGCATCAGCAGCGCCAATCCTGACTCTAGTGGAGAGGTTTTGTAATTCTATGATGGGAAAGACAAACCTATTCTGCTGCCATCTATTGGCAGTAAACCGCTTTCGAACCTCCTTAAAACGAACAAATTGCGAAACTCATGATAGCTCGCAATCAATAGGGCTAAATGATCCGTGCAAGTGTTACAAGCCAAATTCTGATTCATCCAAGGTCGTTGGGTCTGGAGTAGGTTTCCGTGCAACTGTCACTCCGTGCAAGTGTCCCGAACCCAAATTTTGACCCAGTTTAGGAAATCTGAATTTTCAATGTATAGCAACCTCTTTTCGATTGATGCTTTCAGGTTTTCATTAAAAAAAAAAAAAAAAACAACGCAAATTCGAAATTCATCTTTTCTGTTTCTTTTGTGCAGTTAAATTACCTTGGAAGTTAAAGTGTTTTGTGGCTTCAAGCGACTTTTCGTAGTACCTGGTACGGTTCAGGTTGCTCAATTCTTCTCTCAAACACTTTTACAATACTTTTCAGCTTTCTGTCGGCTTGGTACAAGTCAATGTTTCTGTCTTGTAGCCCTATACTTAGTGCAGACAGTTCTTGCAATTGCATCGCTCATCAGCCCTAAATCTAAAATAAATCAACAGCTTAAGCTTGTCGAAATCCAACAGAATCGGAAGTGAAGTATTTTTTATTACTTCTCAATTTCCACGAGTAGTGAAGGTTAAATCAACATTAAAAAATTCCCAACTCGAATATATTTATCATCACTTGCATAATGATAAGTTATTTTATTGTTTATATATACTTTTTGGCATAAAAGAATTTCTGTAAATAACACGGTGTAAAATAATTACATATCGAAGATATAAGGCAAATACAAAAATATACGTAAAGGAGAAACTGAAAACACTCTTTCTTGATTGTTCACGCCTACACTGACTCATTAATTCTGCGAGCGCAGATGACCAGATGAAACGCTCCGTAATACTTCACGAAGGTGCATTATAAACAAACATCGATAAATTACCAATTTCTTTCTCCCGAAGTGGAATATTTAAATGGATCGGGATTCGGGAGGTCCCCCAGTTTCAGTCTAGCAGTTGAGTCTATATGGCAAATAACATTTGTATGTGTTTATGTGTAATAAAGTAATATACAGGGTGTTGCGAGAGACCACACCTGCAAAAACACCTCACGAGATTCCTGATATGAAAATAAGAAAAAGTTTATAGCATCGAGGGTGTACAAATGATTCGCTTCCGCGCTATAGGTTGCATAAAGCGTGGAAAAATGAACTATAGAGCTTGATATTGTCAATACCATTAACACTAGAACTGAGGCTACATTGCACCTTCCAAGACTTCAAACCTACTCTATCCAAAAATACATATTCCATAGTTGTTCTATGGGTGCGGAGAGGAATACCCAAATGAAGTAAGGGATTCGCAGACGTTCTCTGGAGTAAATATGGGTGGCAATATCAAGCTCTAGAGTTCATTTCCCAACGCTTTCGGCAGCCTAAAACGCTGAAACAAAGCGTTTGTACACCCTCGATAGACTATATATTTTTTTCTTTTCTTGTAATGATTTCCGTCAGTGTTGTTTCGCAATACACTGTTTAGTCTATTTGCAATGTTTTAAACAAATTAAACGTTTTAAATGTATAGTTTTTTTTGTTTAAAACAAAACACAGCAGCTTGTTTTTATTGTAAACATTATAAATGTTTACAACAAAAATAATATGTTTTAAGCAAAAAACTGTTTTTATTCCATCTTCTTAAAAACAAATGTTTTCTTCAACTGTGATGTAAAGATGTAATAATGATTCTTTTTTTTTTTCATACTTTGTATTGTAGCCGTAAATAGATAACCATAGTCCATCTTTTGAATTATTTGTGGTTGCTTCTAATTGCGTTTTATTTGAAATTGAATTTGTTTATGGCTTTTAGTTGTCTGTGACTCAGATCGGGATAAGGTAACGGAAAGTCCGCCACGGCTTAAGTAGAAACTATCCCAGCAATTTACTTGTTGTAACTGGAAAACCAATGGAAAAAAGTTCATTCAGGATAATCGGCCACTGGTGTTGATTATTTAAGGTGTAAAGATTCATTTACAGAAATTACGTACAACAATAATATATAGAAAAGTTGATAATTTGCAAAAAGTTGATATGTGAACAAAATTTAAATACATTTGTGTGCCAAACTGGGGGCTAAATTCAATTTCAAACCTATTTTTATTATCCGACTGCGTGTATGTAAGAATGCCGTGTGTTTCTTTTTATTCTTACACATTCACATTTGTAAGAGCTATTCAGTTTATCTTTCCTCTATAATTTTGTTTTCGTCACATATCACTTTTTACATATGACGATTTATTTAAAGTTACAATGCGAAAGAAAAAGACATAACAATGTATTACAAAACTTTTAAACATGTTTATTTTCTAGGAAAATATGTGTGTGAATGTCATATCTATTGGCATTTTTTAATTACAAGGCGTCATCTGGGCAGGAAAATTGTGGTTGCTGAGGAGCTTGAGGCTCCTAAGGCGGCAGCGCTTTAGCAGGTCACAAAAATTGCCTGCAAAAGGTGCTAGTGGCGTTGAGGATGAGATAATATTGGCATTGAGACCTTGGCCCAAATAATTTCCTTGTCTCTAGCAACTATCAGAAATTTCACGGATGGCGAGATCATTCCTGTTTAACTTCCACAACAGGTTACTTCCCACCTGAAACTCAGTTGGTATAGCAATGAAGTAAATACTATTTACTGTGTGGACTTGGCAATCCGGAGACCCTGGGAACAAACCCAGCAATCACCTGACTGAATTTTTTCAACTTCCTTTTGCTCACTCATATCAGGCAAATGCCGGGATGGTATTTACTAACTAGGCCTTGACCAGGTACCTTGCAACATCCTCTCCTCCACCCAATATCGCCCTGAGTCTGAGATGCCTAAAGGACATAAATAAATTCAAATTCACCCGCAGATAAGGTTTCATAACACCCACATATGCAGGGACAGCACACAATCAGTTCCACTTTTTCTTTTCATCATACTAAATTAAATTATACACAGTCTCTCGGAAACTCTAGTGTAACAGGACACTTGACGTTCGCTTGGTGCTACAACAGAAGGAAATGGAAAAGCACGCATGAATGTTGCCCCAAAATATGAAGTAGACTTACTATCTATCGTTGGTTGATATATTATACATATTTCCCTGTATCGATACATAGATTACACACAATGTGGTTTCGATATAGCGAGATGGATACATTTGTAACATCTACTTTATTCATACGAAACGGGTTGTTACCGTCCATATAATCAATTTCATTCTTATCTTTATCCTTACCAAAGGAAACGGAGACCGTGGTATAATTTTTTAATATACAACTTAAAACTGAACTAGATGTATCACCTGAAGATCACGTTTTCCATCAAAATCCTTTTGTGGATATTTTCAGCTTGCTTCTTGGTAATAATTGAACATAATATTAGGCAATACAAGAATCAAAATGTTTATTTTCCTCTCCACCGTAGTGCATAACTGCACATGTATGCAACATTTCGTGTAAATCAATGGACACGTGTAGCTTTGTATAAGTAACAGACAAAAACATCAATTTCTATCAAATAGAAACACTGACAACTAGGTTACTTACGGACGGGAACACTCACAGTTTTTTTTCGACTGTGTCTAGTGACGAGTTTAGTGCGGATACGTCTAACGTATGGAAGCAATTTTAAAAACTTAACTTTAAAGTACGCTCGAAACACTGACAATAAGGCGAGTTTGGAGATGATTACACCTAGAATATTATTATATTTTGTAAAATAATATTTATGCCAAGTTTCATGCGCATAGTCCAACATAGGAAACCAAACTGAAAAACTGATTTTTAGAAACACGTTGCAGCACTGACAACTTAGGTGTTTGGGGATGGGTATACCCACAGTATTTTTCTATGGTGTCGAATATTTTTGTGACAAGTTTGGTGCGCATAGGTATAAGGTAATGGAAGCATTTTGAAAAACGTAATTATATTTAAATCATAAGTTGGCAACACTGACACCTGGGGTGCATGGGTACAGGGCACACACAGATTTTATCTATTATGTGAATAATAATTATTCAAGTTTGGTGCAGATAGGTGTAACGAAATGAAAAAAAGTTGCGGAAAACTGGCCAATTAAGACGGTTGCGGCGGCCCCAAGTTAATTTATCCAAGATCATACTTACGACAGCTCAGCCAGCTCTCAACATCTTGTGATTTATGAAATAAGTATTTTTGACACAGACGGACGGACAAATAATGCGGCGGATAGAAGGCCCCATGGTTTTTGCTATATTATTAAGGGACTTAAAAGGGATTTAAAGTAAGCAGTTGATGCAAATAGTTTCCGAAGCCTATATATATATATATGGCAAGCGTTTTTCAGGAGCTACATGGATGAGGATATCAGCAGACCGAGATATGTGGAAAGAAAAGGGGGAGGCCTTCATCCAGCAGTGGATAGAAAACGGCTGAATATGATGATGATGATGATAATCTTTAGAATGTATTTTCTTTGTGATTATCAAAAAGAAAAATATTTATACATATTTTTCTATTCTATGTAGTCGTCAAGCAATCTTGAGACGTTAACCCCGTTTCATCCGCAACCAGCCACACAGAAAATCAAAATATGTTGCATAAATGTCAGGAAGTGAAACTTTTGGTCAAAAATTTTGATCAGTGAAAGAAAGTTATTGTTAATGAAGAGCTTTTACAGTCTTACTAGACAGTCCTAATAGCGATTCGTAGTGTTACTTTGGGGAAAATAAAAGATTAATGCCTTTATTATATAGATTTAATTCATTAGTAAATATGAAATGCTGAAAAACTTTATATCTTTTCAAATTCTATTTATGCATTTGATTTGGGGGGCAAAAGAAAATGTTTTTTGTCCATCTGTACACACTAGAGTATGCTCCTACTTACAACTTAAAGTGCATCAGTGGTTCATAACCTTTTCCAAATTACGGGCTCAGTGAAGCTACTGATAATTCATTCGGAGAAATACCCTCTCTACTGTACAAGTTGCACGTTACACGTGGTGAAATTAAAAATAATATACACAATAATTATTATTGGTAAGTAGGGGCACCTATGGCATTGAACACTTTTAATTTATATTAGCTAAATATAACTGGAAATTACAGCATTACTATGAATGAGGTCATAATACAGGAACTAAGATAAATAATTTGCTTCTTTACGATATGTAAAAAAATAGTAAAATATTTTTACAACCGTATTTATACTTGGTTTGCGGATTCCTATAGGCGGTGTTCGATTTGTTGGGGGAAGGGGGACGGATTTTCCCTGGTGCGTGAGGATGTAATCCTTGGTTGCTGATCGGAATATCACCCCAACTAGGGATAAAATATTTGTTTTTGTACCCAAATAAGTAATAGGTTGAAACTTACCAGCACCATTAGTTTTAGGATTGCCCCTTCGTAATTTATAACAAATCGAACAGTGTATATGAGTCCCCAGACTACTGTATTACAGTCCCAATTGATTACCTATATACATTGCCTCCTATCTTAAATGAATATGCTATTCCGGGATTTAATTGAAGCAATACACCGCCTTAATCGGGATGCCAGTGTCAAAAATTAGACGACGGTCATCGAACGCTTCTGTTATATCACTCCGCTTAGTTATGCTAATTTTCGTTCCCTTATTAATAAGAAGGTTTAAGATGCTTGTTTTGCCCCACTGTTAATATATTTATGTTCGCGACTAGGCACTTTACATACACATTTAGGTCATCCCACCCAGTAATAAACAGATTTATTTCGCTCTATTCACATTGCTTAATTCTAACTAGGTACCCCATCATACGTATGGACTAAACTGAATTTGTTCCAAAACGTTCTTATACTTGTAGTTAAGTGAACTAACGGGTGCATTACAGTTAGTGTAACTCTTATTGCCTTATTCCACAATGTGGAAACACCGGGTTCCATTCTAATAAAATTACAATATTTTAAACCATCATTCTTTAGTAATATGTACTAGACATTTTTACTACATTATTCAAATTGAAATCACTGTTCATCTAACTAACTAACTCTATCGTTTATGGAACTCGCAAGTTCATCGCCGCAGTAACGAACGTTCGCCATTGGATTCTATCCTGGCAGTTTTCATTAATTCACACCTACTTCTCGAAGATCTCTTCTTATATTGTCTTTCCAATGACGCCTCGGTCTTCCCAATGGTCTCTTTCCATCCGGCCTTCCAACCAGGATAGAATATAATCCTCGTTTATCCCCCATCCGAGCTACATGGCCTGCCCACCTTAGTCGTCGTGATTTTTACAACATCTGGTGAATCGTACAGTCCATGGAGTTCTTCATTATGCGGTCTCCTCTATTCTCAAGTCATCTCGTTCCGTTTCGGCCCCTATATCTTTCTCAAAGCCTTATTTTCAAATACACGTAATTTATGTTCATCTGCTAGGGTCGTACTTCAACTTTCGCAACCGGCAGAATGATCGTTCTGTATATTTTCAATTTCAAATTCCTTAATATTAAACGCAATGTTAGAAGTTTTTAAACTGAATAGAAACATGCATTCCCCGATACTAAGCGACTTTTGATTTCTTCCGCGACCTCATTTTTCCTTGTCACGTATGCTCCCAAGTATTTAAATTTGTTTACTTTCTCTATGACTTCATTCCTAATTATTATGTTTTTATTTTCTTCATTCCCTGTGTTTCGGCTTGTTATCATGTATTTTGTTTTATCTATGTTTACCTGTAGACCTATCTCATCGCACACTTCTACTAAGACATCGGTGTTGCTTTGTAGTGCATCTATAAGTAACGTCCACTATCAAATCTACATCATCCGCGTATACGAACAGTTGATTCAAACCACTCAATTATAGTTCATCACATAAAATAATAAAACTTAAACAGTTAAAGAAATAAAAAAAGTACCATCACTAGTATCTCTTACAAAAACATAAACTAATACCTAGTATCCGTACTCGCCAAGTAAAACTAATGATGATGGATTTTCTGCCCGGAGGCATGTCTACAACCGGAAGGATCGTGAGCAAGATGATGGTTTACCCATACCTTCCATCGGGAGGTGAGGACGTCCTAAGGACGGGACCTACAGTTTAAAGCAGCCCCGAACCACTTGTGCACCCACCAGGCACCGAGCACGGAATCCTATGATTTCAAGGCAGTGAGTGTTGCCACTCACGCACACAAAAAAGAAAAAACACCGTACGGAAAAATCAAAAATAGATACTCCGGTCCGATAGCTTCGTTTTCGAGAAGTACTGGTTCGATATCAGCTGTAGACCGTCCTGACTGAGATTTTGAGGCTATCTCTGAGATACACCTGGCAAATATCGGGATCATACGCTTTACTTAGGCCCTGACTGACACCTTCCCGTATCCTTTCCCCTACCCTATCCTGGCTTGAGCCACAGATGCCTAAAGGTCATAAATAAATCCGAATCCAAACTAAGTAACGCATCACGAAAGAAGATACCTACGTCTGCATATTTTGAATTTTTTATTTAACATATTATTTTATTGAAACTAGAAACCCTAAAAAAACAATCAGAATGGACAGCGCGATCGGAACTCGAACCCGCGTCTCCTTTCCTGTGCTCGCTGAATGTCAGCGATCGTAACCACTAGACCAGAGTGGTTAGCCAGTTTGTAGGTTGCTGTCTATAATTGAATAATCTGCTTTTTAACGATTGTTTCTATATTGAAAAGAATGAGGAAAGGAAGGAACTAAAATGAGTTATTCTTTTTTATCTTTACACGTATATGTGTCATTCATAATTCATTATGTTTGTATGCATACTCTTTTGAATTCTTTCTCTTCCCTTAGCATATTTTTTATTAGAAATGTATAAACCTTAATTCTGAATTACAATCATGTGCGTCATGTTTGTAAATTATAATTTAGACAAAACACACATTGTTCGTTTGAATCTTGAATGAAAAATTCATTGCGCTAATGGTATGTTATGTGGCTGGTGAACGAAAGTCCCGCTACCTGGTAGCCTACAGGTGAACTACGATGTTCAGGTGAAATTGGAAGGCAGGCAGGCAGGTAGACTTCACGACAAGCAACTCGCAACAAAACAGACAACAGTTGGGTTGGGAGGGAACCAGTTCGGCGCCATTTTGAGGTGGATATATCGTCAGCACAGCTATTGTGTCCCAGGATGTCAATGAAGAACTTGACGTTTGTGTTGACGTGAATAAGTGTAATAGTTCTTGGAGAGTTATATATTTTTTTTTAACGTGTGATGTGTGTACGTTTGATTGTGTGAGGAGAATTCATACACGGTGATCGAAATGGGTTCTAAAGTGGAGTACGTTGAATCGTCTCAAATATACACTACTAATTACATTAGAAACTCGAAGGCCATTGGTGTACTCTGGGGTATCTTTACAATATGTTACGCTATTATTAATGTTGTGGCATTTGTGACACCAGAATGGATAGGCGACACCCGAGAATCAAATTATCCAGGAAGATTTGGGCTATGGACATACTGTTTCTTCCGTCCCGAAAATGGTGTTGAAGATTGTCAAGGAAGGTTGGATGACTTCAGTACAATACCTAATCCAGCATTCAGGGCGGCAACAGTGTTTGTCGGTTTGTCTGTGATCATAACATTGCTTTGCATATGTTGTATGTTGCTGTTTTTCTTCTTCCAATCGACTACAGTCTTCCACATTTGCGGATGGATGCAAGTATTTTCAGGTAAGACACGTTTTTTATGTTATGTTATATTAACATTTTTTTTTGTTTTAAATCCAAAATTTAGTTCCAACCTTTCTATCAGTGTTTTAACATACCGTACTAACATTATCTTATTAATACGGCGTACGTCATAATCGAGAACATGCACATTCCAGCAGAATATAACAAATAGGTGTTCAAGGCACGTAACGGGAAATGACGCGATGTTGCCAAACTTCGCATATTAGCATAATATTACAATATGGTGTTAAAAGTCTGTTTTATCAGTTGCAGAAGTACATATTTTTTTAAAATATACTCAAATCTTCTAGTGATGATTTCCAGTTAATGACGCGTTATGATACAATGATAAAGTATAGTTGCAAGAATGGTTTAAGTCAAAGTTTTGTTGATATTGATGGCAACGCCTTATTTCCACAAGTTAAATTCTTTACCTCTCTCTCTCTCTCTCTTCGCGGAACTGGTGGTTCATTGTGCTCATATGTACTGAACCTCGCTACAACTTGTTCTTGGTTATATGCACGTCGTCACCAAAACAAACATATTTATGACCGGATTTACTTTATGTATATGAAAACTTCGTATAAACTTTTAACTATCCGGCATGGACAGATGGTTTTCGAGGCAAATCAAAATCCAAATTGATATCACAGAAACAACAACAAAATATCATCAGTTGCGCCTTGGTCTAGTACTACTCATCTTATTGAAAATTAGAAGACGTGAATTCGAGTCCAGGCTTGAACACTTGTTTTCATTTATTTAAATGATGGGTTTAAATTTTTCCTGTTATTTCTACTCTACCTTCTTTCATAAAATTAAGTTTTATTGGTTGCAATTTTATTTTTACTTGTAGAATTTTTGATATTGTCTCAAGTAGTGTTCGATTTGTAGGGAGAATGATTCAGATTTCCTAATCTCTGGAGAAATATTTTCTGGTTTTGTTTTCAGAAATAACCCCTAGTAAAGGATGGGAAAGAATGTAAAATATAATATTTTGCTTGTCTAAGAACTTCTTCCCCTTCTCTGAGAAGAAAAATGATATTGAAAATTGTTTAAAATGTTTTAATACCGGTACACATTTTTAAATAATCCAAAAAAATATGTTGAAATTCACAATTGCAAAGTATTTTTTGATAGTAATTGTAAGATTGTTTATAGATTTAGGGAGGTGATTGTATTAAAACAATATTAAAAGTAATTTTGAAAATATATATTTAGAAATTTTAAAAACATATTTTCTTAAAATGAAGTTGTCTTTGCGTTCTAAATGAAAATAATCGTATTTCTTAAAATAATAAAGTAGCTATAGCCATTGCCATAGCTATAGCCATTGCCATTATAATATGTCCGCCATTGGTGCGGGACAGATGAATGAATCAGATCCTTTAAATCCTCTGCTTTGTCTTCTTAGGTAGATGTAGAGTTGTCAGTAGAGTTCTTGCTCTGTAATTAGAAGCACCAGGGTTTGAAATTGGAAGCCACTTTGACTGAAATTTCCCACGGGCACACCAGACAAATGCTGGTATGGTACCTTGAACAAAATCATTGTCGATTCCTTTAAAAAAAAATCCCTTGTTAAATACATCCAGTACAAAATTCAGCTGCATTTGGATAATGATAAGATAAAGATAAAATGAAGTGTATGGTAACAAGCTGCATTTGGAGATTGTTAAATAAAATAAATATTATTTGGCTTTCAATTCGCAGGTTGAATTGGAGCAGTACTCCTTCTGTTATTCTCTTCGTCTGTCATATATGCAACCCAAATAACGCAAGTGTCTTGTTGGTTATATAACAGGAAAGGATACGCAACATAATATCGGCGCGTTCAAGGCAGAAGGGCGTATCTAAAACTTTAAACTTTATTTTTATATGGACCTGTCTAGTAACTTTGGACTTCGGCCCGTCACGATTCGCCTTTAGCTGTTAAAATCCACACCCATGCCCCTGCCGGGACTTGAATCCGGGACCTTCGAACCGGTGGCCTACCGCTCGGCCACCCGGTCGACAGAAGGGCGTATGTGTAGCTACTAGATTTCCATATAACTTAAGCCCTTATGAAATAAAAGTTTTGAGGAGAACTGTAAATACTCCTGTTTATCAAATTTTGGTTAACAAAACAGTCTATGGTCGTGCTCAGTGTGCGAATTAATGGGGGATGAGGGGGAAATCTCCCCCTGTGAGTGTGTATGTGAATGTATGTATAACATATGACTCAGCTCGTCATTTTCTTATCAACATTTCATCCCCCCTTTAAAAATGCTTTAATTCGCATACTGATCTTGTTCTAGTTAAGTGTAGGACCATGCACAGTTTCTTAGAGTAGCCCGAATCTATTTCGATCAAAGGGACTGTATCGATCAGGGAGGGTGGACAGGTCAATACGATCGTGTTTTGCGAGATTTTTTTAGTCTTCACTCTACTGACTCAAGTACCATTGGAGAAAAACTCTCACAAATCATGGCGCCATTAACCTTTTCCCCCTTTCTGATCGATAAAGCCCCTTGATTAAAATAGACCTAGGCATAGATCCAACGTTGTGGAATTGTATACCGAACAAGCATATATACAGTTTTTATACAGTGTTTTAGATACAGACACGTATGTAAAAGTTGGTTTCGGGGGAATCCACGGGCTTCAAGGGGTGAAGGGGAGGGGGCTCCAAAGTGCGTTTGGGATTATTTCTAAAATTATACTAATTTTGCGTAAAAGTCTTAATTTGGAGGGAAAGTCCCGATCTCACGGACCCTTCTAAATATGTCGTTGATTACAGTGTTCGAAGTGGAAGATAAATAGAGACAGTACGCTTTGCCAATATTTGCCTAGACATATTAAAAAGTTATATATAAGAACATGCATACTATGTGTCTCATTCACAAGATGCTTTTAGCTCTCAAAAAACCAGAGCCTCACTTCAACCACTAAATTATTAGTTTTTTTTTTCACGTGTTTTTGATAACTTCCTTCAATATTTTCTTGCTAGTAGGGTTTTTCTAGTTTATATTTTCTGTCTTAATGTTTCCAAGTTTGATACTTGTCTTTTGTTGAGTTCTTATGAAGTTTTACCCATAATATGGCTGGATTGGCTATGTGAGAATGTGATTTTCATGTTGTTTGAGTTATAATTTTCTGTTATTTCTATCTTGTTTGTTTCAAAGTGTTTTTTTTTTTTTTTTTTTGCAAAATTTTCAGTAGTTTTAGTTTCATATTTTTCTTTTCAGTTCGTTCGAATTTCGGATTTTATTCGTGGCTTTTAGATATCTTTGGCTCTGGTCAGAATAGGGTGAGGGACAGAACGTGGAAAGGAATCGACCAGAGTCTAGTTTTCAAGGTACCATATCGAGTATTGGAAGCAACCATTTCTGGTGTGATTCTGCCAGCCCCCCTGTGGAAGGTGTCACTCCCCGAATTCTCTAGTGCACCCCGCGAAATTATAAGTTTTATGGTCAAAAGTCGATAGAAACCGCTCAAAACTTCACTTACACCCTCCCAATTTTTACTTTACATATCTCCTCAAACTGAAAATCGTGGCGGAATCCCTGGGTGTGTCCTACGAGGATAATCCCTGGGACATTCCGAATACAAAGTCAACGCTCTACCAACTGAGCTATGGTTGCTCAGTTCTTCAGTGGCGTAGACTGGCTAGAAGGACGATTTTTCAGTGTGCTGAGCGGACATCTTAATGAAAAAAAAAACAATGAAAATGTGAACAGCACACACATTACAAAATAATCAATTAGTTGAAACGAAAAAAAGCGATAAATAAAATGAATGATGAGACACATGATCATTCGAACTAGGGTCTTCTAGTTAAAAATCCAGCACACTACCTGAGCCAAGGTGAGCGCGCTCGCATTCTATCCGTGTGCTCAAGGGTTCATTGAACCGCGTGATTCAGAGCACACTTTACCAAAGAACTGTATGTCCCGTCCTTAAAAACTCTCTGACTCGTAGAAGGTTATGGCCTGAGCCAAAGTTTCCTAAAGGCCTTTAAAATGAAATTCAAATTTTGTAGCACGTTAATTCATTGCGTAATCACGTAATCAATTCCTGAATATTGAAGTCGCGTTCAGTACGTTTAACTTGAAGTCACCTGTCTATCGAGCTAAGTAATTTTAAATTCTGTATTTAGTGTTTTAAAGACTATATACTGCTAAGATTATATGTCTGATAGAAAAGAAACCTGTTCTCCAAGCAGAATTCGTGGTGACATTGCGAAGAACTTTTCTCATAAGTCAGCATGTGCGGTATATCACTTCCATGACATTGACTGTTTTCTGATGTATTTGTGCTGCGACAACAAAAAATAAAATAGCTATGTGGTTGATTTTACAAAGTAAAGACAAGTTAAATTAAGCACATTTTTCTTTTCTCATTGATGTTATCAAGTGAAGATAATCACATTAAGTTTGTAAGTTAGTAAAACAAGTTAAATCTTTCCTAACTACAGTTCTTGAAGACCACATACACTACGTTTTCCGAAATTACACCATAAAATATATTTACAGTTTATTATTGCAAAACTATTAATTCACAATTATTCCTTTCTTCGATTTAAACCTAAATGATATGTTCTCGTATATGTATGCAGTCAACATATAAATGAGTTATAGTGTATTCCTGACACGCCTGCTTTTCAATGCATTTACAAGCAGAGTTTGTTGTGCTGATACTATTAAAATTCAACACGTCAGTCGTATTTTACCTTCAGATCTGGACAATATTCATTCGTGTGTCTTTTTATTTTCCATGACCTTCATAATGACTGATATTGTAAAAAAATACAATTTTCTAGACACGCCCAATGCAGCTTGTGTTGAATAAAGGCACCTCAGCGATCTAGGGGTATGGTTGCGAACTTTGAAATGGTACGCAGAGGGAAGCAAGGCACGCAGATTCAAGTCCTTACTGCTCGGTTTTCAAAAAAAAAAAAATCCTCAGTTTCATTAGACAAATGGCGGGAGGATTTCTAAAGCAACCATTTCTGCTCCGAAAGAGTGCTTACCTAACGATGTAATCCTCAAATTTGTGACGGCCTTAGCCAGTGGCGTAGCGGACTTTTGCAGGGTTCATCCACAGACTCAAGAGAAAAGGTCCAAAATTTAGTCTATAATACTAGTTTTGAAACTATCGAGAACATATGCTAACATTCATATTGAATAAGATTAAATATTAACTATTTACTTTTTTGAAATGCAATTCTCGAGATTTCGGGACCCTCCCGCATTGTGGGGTTGCTACGCCACTGGCCTGAGTTATAGATGCCTATAAAGGTCGTAAACAAATTAAATTCAGATGTGTGACTAATTTAGTTTACAGCTGTTTTTCTAGTCTATTATTTGCAAATGAAATAAATACTTTTAATAATAATAGTAATAAAGGGAAGTTATCTTTTCATTTTCTAAGACAATCAACATTCATATCATTGTCGTTTATATGTCTACTATTTTAAACGAAACCTCTTTTCTCGTCATCTTGGTTCAAAATGGAGGGTGTCTGATATGAGTTTTATACATTAGTTACGTACAATCTATGATCGTATGTTACAAATCTTCTAAGTTTGGTTTCGATATCTTTCAAGCCTTAATAATCGTAAGGGTTTATATTTTTCAGGGGGATTGAATTACTTTTTTTTTCTTGAGTGCAGACTGAACTTAAAACCGAATTTTGCGTTTAGATTATTTATTTGTATTTTTCATGTAAACTTAGTGAATTTGAATTTATGTGTGTCTTTTAGGCAACTTTGGCTCAATCCAGGTTAGGGTAGGCGAAAGGATGTTGGAATAATAATGGGCCAGGTCTAGATTGATGCCAAATGGTAATATCCCAGTATTTGCTTGGTGAGACTGAGCGAAAACCTCAGTAAGGACGAGCGGCAGTTGGGATCGTTCCCAAGATCTGATTGTTTAGCCATTGCTCTATCAATGAGGTGCTTGGTACTAAATAAAAATTTAACTCTGAACTACGAAATCACATATTGTAATCTGTTGTTTTAGTTAAACTGGCTTATGTTTAAAAGAGTTACACTTTTTGAACTACTATGCAACTATTTTTTTCAACTCGGTAAATGAGTGCGAAAGAAATAAGTGGGCATACACAGATCCATAACCAAGGAGAAGCTAGGGGGCCATTCCCTCACTAAAATTTGTTTTGTCATACATAAAAAAAATATACTTTTATATATTTAAATATGAGGTAAAATAATATAGCTATCGTGAACCGTGCCTGTCTAATTCTTCCGTGATAGTTCTCCAATTTCGCTTTATGGACATAGACAAATCTTGTTTTTCTCATATTTAGTAAAAATAATCTAGTAAAAAGAGAGTTAAATGACAAGCTAAATCGAGAAAGAACTCCATTTGCAATGCTGGGTAATAATAATAATAATACTATAACACTATAGTATGTGAATTTATTGTCCATCATTTTACTGTCACTATAAGAATCAATATTCACATCAAATCATCAGTCAAAATTAGACATGTAGAAAGAAATTTTTCTGCTACTTCAGTGGACTTTTACCGATTACAAATCACGGCTTTCCTAAAATCAATCAAAATTTATTTCGACTCCCCTTGTTGTATCTTGTTACACATAATGAAAAAAGAAAAACGCCCTTATGTAATAATTAATATTTATTATAGGCAAGAATGGATTAATTATTCTACCCCATATATTTGAAACAGATGATGATCATTTGGTGTTCTGAGCAGAGACAGGTCTTTTTAAAAAAAAAACAAAAAAAAAAAAAAAACAGGCAGATTCAATTTTTGTAACCTCAAAAAACGAGTAAAATTAATGTTCAAATAATTATAAAATATGATTCGTGAACTCCCACAGAATATTCCGTGGGCCACTGGTTGAAAATCACGAGCACTACGTTGTTTGTATATTAATTTAGAGGTTATTTTGCTATCCTTAAGATACGCTATAACCGAAAGTCCATCCCAAAGCTGAATTCCACGCATTGTGCTTCTGTTAATATCGTCAGATGTTAGTAAAATATTACGTTGCAGGTTGAATTTTTACCTTAAACTAAGAACATAGTGGCTACCTTTCCTATCCACGAATGAGCAAAATTAATGTTATAATTTATTTAAGGTCTTGAAATGAAGATACTGTAAAATCTTTAAAATAAAATTTTGTAATAGTAGCTTATTGTGCTTTCCATTTCAAACTTTAAAATAGTAATAAAGACTTTTCTGAAAGTAGAACAGTTACTTATTCAATAAGCTTATACTTTCAATGCAATAATTGAAATGTAACAGACAATCTCTTACAACAGTTAATAAAGTTTTTAATATTCTCATCTTAATAAGTAAAAAAAAATATGCAGTAATATATTCGTGCTAAGAAGAATGTTCGTTTTCGAAATGTTTTGCATTCTTTTACTTTTTTCTTTCACTGGATCAATGGACTACTTTGTCCTGGAATGCACTTTTGTTTCAGTGTGTAAGGAAAGAAATAATAAGTTTGTTTCAATCGTAAAACTTTGGCAAAACAAATTGAAAAGGCACGATTTGTGGAAGCAGGAGTCACGAGGACTTTTCTCGTGGTTTTATGTTTAAAAGATTGAATTCCTAGTCACAAAATAGCTTTTGATGTATCAGAGTACAATCCAACTGAGAATGTTCCTATAAAACTAGAATGATAGATGCTCTTATAGAGTGCCAGTGGCGGCTCGTCACTTCAAGCAGCAGGTGAAGTTCTAACAATCCATTGACACGTAAATATACTCCAGCAGTCCCTGTTTGATACTCGTCATTGTTCAGTTGTACACGACAATAGAGACGTACGCAGAGGGCGGGGGGAGTCTTGGGGGTACGGACCACGCGAACTAAGTTTTTTTGGTGAAATTAGTATAATTTTTAGCAACATTATATGTAGTTTACGTAAGTTTCACACCCATGCCTCGGACACCAAAACCAACTTCTGAATACGTGTCTGCATGACACTGAACATCTTGCTGGATTAGCCCTGAGTATTTGATTGTCTTCATTGACTGCATCACATGATGATTTCTTTGGTTTTAATTTGTAAAATATATTATTATTATGTCTTAAATATTTTTGTACATTTTAAATTAAGTGAATGCGTGACGTAGTAAAATAACAGATAAAGTGGTGATTCACATACTGTATCCGAAGAGTTCCTACTATGAGTGCCCATTATAAGTGGTGATAAAAATGCGAACTAATCAACAACAAGTTCGCCTCTACGAACATCTAATGTGCACTACTGTATAACATGAATGAGACTGCCTTGAACCACAGGGTTGCCGATGTGACTGTCGTCTTGAATAGTTTTTCATTGTGAGAATAAAGGAAGAAAGCTTTTTTGGTGTGCAGTGTGGTATCAAACTGATACAAGTATTTCCACTTCAACTAACGCTAGTACAACTCTCTACAGATTCTTAATTTATATTGGCCAAGAGTTGTTGCTGAATTACTTAAAGTTTAACTAAGTTTTGTCACACACGACTTTTAACATTTTTCACTTATTTGTCCGAAAATGAAATATTTTATTCAATAACATTTACTGAACAGTGGTAGGAGCAAGATTCCTAAAAGTCATATTTTTTTCAGAACAGCTTTTGATATATGTTTCAAAACTTGCACACTTTATGTTGCCTACATATGAACTCCACGAATTCCATAAATTAAACACATAATGCTCGTCAGTATCGATAACACGACTCAATCGGTATAGGGTTGGCATCAACTACTTGAAAGATAAGTAACCGTATCGAGCCACCGTAGCTCAGCGCCGACCCGGGTGGTCAAGCGGTGGTCAGTAGTTTGTCGACTCAAGGATCGTGGGTTCGAGTCCCACCCCGGGCATGGATGTTTGTGAGTGTGTTTTAACATACAACAGCATACACAGTTGAGAACATTACATACTAAAGCCGATTTGGCCATTTGTTTTTTTTTAAAAAGTGGTAGAGCGTTGACGAAGCATTCGGGAGATTTGATTTCAGCGGCCGACCATCCTGACTGAGGTTTTTCCAAGTTTTTCCCTGCCACACCAGGCAAATGCCGGGATGTCACCTTTAATATAAGTCCTGGCCGACAACTTCCCGAATTCTTTTCCCTACCCTATTCAGGCCTGAGCCTTAGATGCCTAAAGGTCATAAATAAAATTCAAATTCAATTCACAAGTAACCGTGACAAAACAGAAAGTAAGAACTATCCAGCTTCGTGTAATGGTTAGCAGGATTTGCGACCCGGGTTCGATTCCCGGCGAGGTAACGATTTTTTACTTCTTTTTTTATGTATTTTTTCCCCTTCGCATTTCTAAATAATTAATTGCTCCCTTTTGATTCCTTATGCATTTGTCAAAAAACACTTCAAAGAACTTTGTGACGTCTTAACTACAAAGCCTATCACTACGTTTGGCAGTAATGCTTCTGTTGCTTTAGAGGAGGCGATAAGCCTTACCAGTTAGATCTTCAGTTCATCAGGGAAAACATTTGGAGACAAATATTTCCTTTTGAAGATCTACGCGCGTGAGATGAAATCTTTGAAAAACAAGTATAGTTAATGGAAGGTAGAAACATAAACTTTAATTTTGTTGCGCTTATTACGATAACAGTCTATATAGGTAGTATAACTGATGTAAAACGATTAAACAATTTTAAAATAGTCAGAAAGTTCGTAAATTATATTTTAAAAAGCCACACAATCTGCTTAGATTTTCAAACAAATAGAGACTTGATTACAGAACTAGTTGCCGTTTGATTTTCGAATATTTTTATTCTCCTTAAAACTTGAAATTTCGAATGTCTGTATTTTCGTTATTTTTAAATAAAATTGTTCCTAATTTATTATCTGCACTGTCGACGTAAGAATCATTCGTTGGTAGAAATAAAAGTGTATAGTGTAGGTTTCTCTCTCTATTTTTCCATTATTTTCGATAACTATTTAACTACAAACGCAAATGAACACAAAGTAAATCTCACGGATTGTAGGCGTGAACCTGAGATGTCTAAAGACCATAACATAAAATTCAAATTCAAATTCAAGGATTGTACACTGCTTGATACTTCAGTAAAAGTAACTTCTGGGATTGTTTTCAAACAGTGTAATGTCCAGAATCTCTGAATACGAGCCTTATTATATTTTTTAAACCAATTCAAGGTCATTCGTAATACCATTATGGAAGTTCCAAAGAAGACTACAGTCCTTGAAAGTTATCCAGTCCCCGTGGTCCAGCCAATAACGTCGCCATCGATAATGAGGAGACACATGGGTTCGATCCTCGCTGCCATTCATTCTGACTCAGGTTTTTCAAGGGGTTTCTGCAGTTTTACCAACCGAATGCCATGATGATACCTTAAATAAGGCAATGTCCGCTACCTTCTTAGCCCTTAACCCAGAAAAGTGATCGCCGAGAGACGATATCCCTGAGACGTAACTTACGGCAAAGTTCGCAGTTAATCCGGCAAAGAGGATGAGAAAGAAAAGTCCCTCAAAGTTATTTTATGTATACCTTTAGTCATATTCCAATAAGTTTATCTTAAAGCAGAGTTGGTATTTTTCTGTTGAACAATTGAAATAAATTAAAAATACAATTAAACTGGAGTTTATACATGCTAGAAAAATTCGCAGCAAGAACTTCCTGCACGTGTGTTTTCTTTGTTTTCATTTTTAGAAAACTCATGTGACAAATGAACGACAAAGAAAAAATAAACAGTATGTGAAATAATACAACATACAAGAGCAGGTTTGTACATCCAAGTACAATGCCGTGAATAGTCAGCAAATAGCTGGCGTTGTTGAATTGTATGTGTGAGATATTTGCCCACACTTTACTTGGATATGAAATGCCGCTTCCCTTATTATGGTGTGCTGTGTGGGAAATGACATTTAAAGGAAAGAAACGGAAGTACACCGACCACGGAAGAGAAAGCGCAGACGCCAATGCAATGTCCTCCTTCAAAAGTAAAGTGCGTTAGAAAGATATGAAAAGACGAAGGGAGGGAGGTCAGCTACCCAGAAGTAGTTGAGATCAGAGGAAAGTCAGTACAAGGCCAGTCATGCTCAGTTTTTTTGAATGAGATGACTCATATCACAGAGCCTTATTTGGTAAAAATCTATTTCCACTGTCTTTTAGATAGCTTGGGATTCTGTGCATTTACATCGAAATTTAATGTTTTCAAGAGATTTGGTTAAACTACAGGAGCACTTGCTCCTCAGTCATTTGACAACGGGGTGAGCGGGTACTCGCTCCCCTAAATCGTAAATGTATCAAGTTATGCACTTATCTGCCACGAAATTTGGCTATTGAGAAATTGAGGATTCAGTTCCCCTATCCACGGAATATTGCGATGTCTTTTTCCAAGTATCGATATTTCTAATCTTTTGGGAACATTTGCGTTAAGTTCGAATCTGAGGGAGAGGACAGCTTTCAGGTGTCCAGTAACTGGTTACCAGTAACTCCTGCTCATTCTTCTGTCAGACCAATTGATGTAAGTTAAGTAAAAATGTAGAAGCTACCTCGGATCATCTCTTCTTAAAATGAGCAGCGAAGAAAAGCATGCATAAACATTTTCAGTGCAAAGCGTTATCAATGTCCTTCCTGTTTCTGCAAATTGAACATTTTAGAGAGTTGATCGCAGAAATAGATTTGCTTCCTGACTTCCTTCCTAACACGAAAAATCATCGCAGGTTGATACGGAATAACCAGAAAACATGTTATTATAAAGCTTTAGGTTTACAGCTGTAGCATTTCCTGCATATCACTGTTCAAAGAAATAAAACGACACGTACACCTGCAGAGCACTGTTGAATTGTTAACTTTCACCTAACCTGCTCTGTGAGCTCCAGTTATTGGAACATCTCGTCTGTCAACTACTTTTTTCTTAACTTTTTTTTAACACCTCCTCACAAAATGTGCTTGAGAATTTCCTTTTCTTTGCTCGTGTGTGGAAAAAAAAAAATATTGTTCTGTTCCATGCAATATTACGTCATTACATAATTTATGACTATCATAGGTTTCTAAACTGGTTAATTATTTAATTTTATAATCAAACTAATAAGATTAATAAGTAGACCTATAATTTGAAAATACATAAAATAAAGTACTGAAATTAAGTTAATTTAAAATTAAACATAGTTTATTCTCTTCTTTTAAAGTAATTTCTTTCAACGCTATGGAAACCGCTGTAACAATTATATTGGAGTATAGTGATTTTACCAAAGAAATGTTGATATTATCATTCCATTTTTAACATTATTTTATAATTCATAACTTTCTTGAAGAATAAGAAAGATATGTACATTTATTGCGAAGTCCAAGGAGTTGAACTTCCTTATTCTAAGGGAAGGAACGGAGGGGCACATTTGAGAGGTCCTAGGTTCTATTCTAACCGGCCACGTATATTGATTGAGGATTTTCCTAGGTTTCCGTCAGTCACACAGGCCTGGTCGATTCTTTCCTGCATCCTTTTCCCCTATCGTAATCTGATCTGGGGACTTAGATGCCTAAAGGACATCAATCAATTCAATTCAATTATAAGGGAACGAAAAGTGACACTTGTAAGTCTATTTTAAGACGGATGCAACTCACGCACACAGAAGCAGAAAGCTCGGAATGTGACTAAACTTGTCTTGCATCGATGCCTGTCGATGTCGGTAGCACTTCAGTGATTATATGGATGCACTTACCAAGAGAGGTAACATCCTTACGGAAGCGCATATCAACAAGAGTGTCTTAGCTCGGTTCTTTGTAATATTACGTATTTCCCATCAGCGATGTAGAAGTAGAAAGTGGATGTTGAAAGTAGAAACCAAATTGCTTGACTCATGTTTAGGTCGAAATGCAGACAGGTTTGGTTTTAACTTACTTAACTCTTGTAATTTGTACTGGGTCCTGAGTCTAATTGCTATTTACCATGGAAGATAATGTTTCTCAGAAAGTACGCGAGCTAGAAAAATCGGAAACAAGATAAAAAGAAGTTTCTATTTCGTATACCATTCCAACCTTCCAGATGGGACTAAGAAAATACTTGGGAAAACCTCAGCGAAAATAGTCAAGGTGACCAGTCTGAAAATGAATAGCAGGCTGGTGTTCGTAAGTTCAAAGACTATTCCGAAATTCAGAACCCTCTAAGATTCCGCACTTCCGAAATGCTGGATTTACAGAATCCAGATTTCAATTCCAAAATTTCCAACCCCCTCTGACTTAGACTAGGCAAATAGCGTATCATCCCTCTAAGAAACACAAATTATTTAAATAAAACAGGCCAGATTCTCCTGAGATAGACCCGTATTGAATTGTATTTGTGGCCTTTAGGCCTCTTTGGCTCTAGCCGGAATAGGGTAGAAGAAAGGATTTGGGCACGGAGTCAACCAGAACCTGGTTTGAAGGCACTATCCCGTTATTAGCGAGCGTACAGAGAAAAATCCTTGAAAAACTTCAGTTTGAATGTCAGGTTGCTAGGTTCCACTCCAAAACCTTTCGAACACGAAGCCAAGGCTCTTCCAACAATTGAGATATAACCACTCAGTCATCAATCAGACACGTGTCCGTATATCACGATGTTATTCGTTAAATGTAAAAAAGAGAAACTTCACAGTTGCTCATAATCTGTGTTTAAATTCATTCAGCTGTTAAGAATATGAGCAAGAATAAGAGAAACGTGCCTTTGAATTTAGCACGTATTGTTAAAAAGATACTTTTCTGGTGTTTATTGACAAGCTCAGTTTTATGAACGTTTCATTACCTAACTTTATAGTTTGATAATTTATTTTATTTTAGTAAAGGTATTTAAATATCTTAAACATGAAATTGTCTTTCAGTGCCTCTATAAACAAAATGGAAGGCATAAATAATTAATTAACTTTTATGGAGTGCATTGATATTTACAAACAATATTGGCATCTACAATGTGGAGTGGAAGGCAATGTACTAACCACTGGCCAGGGCAGTTATATTTTAGGTATCATCCCGTTCATTCTTCTCGAGAACTGACGAACATCAGAATAAAAAATTACATAAAGAAGCATGTTTAATGTGTAAATAATATTATTAGAAGATTTCTCATACTACCGGATGGAACACTGCTTCTACATATGAAAGGTATGCGCGAATAAACGTCTAAGTGACATTTTCAAATCTAAAAAAATCACGAATACATTTTTATATATACAGAAAAAATATGAGGCATAAAACATTCATACTTTGCACGAAGACATGTTAGACTAAAATCCGCTTGTGTGCAAAGTATGAATATTTTATGCCTTATATTTTTCCTGTTATATATAAAAATGTACTTGTGATTTTTATTATTTGAAAATGTCACTTAGACGTTTGTTCGCGCATACGCCTCATATATTTAATACTTATAAAATATTCTCTACGTATTCAAGTCGTATAGCTCAAATATACGTTTTCCGTACATGTCTCTTTTACGACATCCGGATATTTTCTCTCAGTGTACACGACCACTGAGCATCTATTCCCCAGTGTTGAACCATAGTAGTCACTAGACCGCGGCTATTAGGTCGAAATCAGTTCTGTTCTGTAGTACACTGTGTAAAAACCCGGAACTAAACCTACACGATACTATTACAATATGAATATACATTCTATCAGTGTCTCTGCTGGGTGAAGCGTCACGTAATCAATGGATCCCGAGTTCGATTTCCGTTGAGAACACAAGTGATTCCGAAACCATTTAAAACTAGTTGGAAGTTCCGGAAAAAATTCAGAATCGGAATGGGACTTTTGTGGTTTCGGGATGTCGGAATTTCAGAAAGTCGGAATGCACGAACCACGAAATTAGACAGAATCACTTCGGAATGAAAATTCCGGTAAATTTCAGAATCGGAATCCCATTATTTTAAGATACTCGCATGTCGGCGTTTCAGAAAATTAGAAAGTCGGAATTCCACAATCACAAAAATGAAACTTTATAGTTAAAATATTAGTTCCAACAATTGTCGGAGAAAAACTGTACGAAGTCACATGTTCGCTGAGTGAGTAATGGATACATAAATTGAAGACTTAGAGTAAATAAGGTACTAAATGCATTCTGTGGAAAGTAATGGCAAACTACAATAGGTTTATTTTCTGCAGGAAGTTTTATAGCCAGACGTTATCTACCACCTACCGTACTATGGACAGAACAATCTTCATCATACATGTTATTCGTCATACAAAGAATTCTTTTGTTCCAAAAGTTGCATAAACGGTAATCATTGCTTAGCATACAACAGGCAGTTTAACGTAACAAGATTCGTGTAATTGTTTTGATTGTGCATTACTAATTAGCGCTCGTGATTTCAAACAGATTCGAATTTTGGTTATGACATCACCTCCTCTGAGCTGATGGGCTAAAGTGTAAGAAAATATGATAAATTCAAATTCAATGTTCAACGTTTCGAGAGCATTGTTCTCATATTCAAGGCTAAGCATGAAGAGAGCGTAGATAGGGGAAAATATATCACGAACCCAGCTCTTCCAGCCAATCATAGATACAGCTTTTCACTTCACTTTACAACATCTTTACTTTATATTATGTTAACACTGAGAATGATTTGGACGGCCTCTAAACATTCTCTAAACATTTGGATGTCCTTAACTGAATAGAAATAGATACAGATGTATATATACGAAATATATAACTTTCACATTTCAATACATTTTTGAAGGTGGTTAAGTTTATTTTTTCGAAGATCTGAAATCATCCTTTTCAGTTTATTATTTTGTGTCGTTTGGGTTCAATCAACAGCTGCACTTTACTAAAAGTTGGTTTTCCTGTCTACCTTTCTCTACATGAATTTTAAAATATTGTAATCACCACAATAAAGTCCTTTACATAGAACAAATGGTTCTTAAGAATCTGAGCGTCCATTCTAAAGTTATACCGGACAAACATAAAGAAAAATATATACTTTATACGAATGAATTAATGACCTCCTCTTGCTTGTTGTTCTAAATTCCGTTAATGAAGTAAATAAATAAATATAATGCAGTTTTAAACACGTTGAAGCTTTAAAATAATACTTAAATAAAAAAAAATGGCATGTAGTGGTCGTATTCAAAATGATCAAATACCACTTGCTGCCATGTTACAAGAATGAACTACAGGAATTTCTCAACACGAAAAACTCAATTGGATCAAATCTGTGCTATATGCTTCAGGTATAATCTGTGTCTATATTTCATACGAATAAATGAGAGTATATTCAACTTCTTGTGTGCTTTTAAATGCAAGACCGATTGAATTTGCATCTCATGAATTTTATGACATGATCACGAAAACACATTCTTACCAAAAAACAAAAAACAAATGAAACCTAAACTTCGATTTTTACAGTTATTTCTTACTGATGTTTCATGTTCGTTATGATGAACGTTTCGAACAGTATAATGAAGTTATTCTCCAGTATGTATCGTTGTTTCTATATACATAAAGACTCGGAAATACAAGGTTTCAGTCTACAAGTAAGCTTGCGAATTCCATGTAGGGTTAGAAAAGTGAAACTTACGTTGAACCTAAAACATTTGCGTTACACCATTTGAAAAACTTTTTGCATTACACTATTTAGTAGCTTCACCGTGCTTGATCTGTATCGGCTAAGAGCTCATTATAACCGACAGAGAAAACAAAAATCAACTTATAATGAGGAACGTTAA